>VCRD01004952.1:3182-37390 GCA_006783055.1 Trinorchestia longiramus
CGTGCTGCTTGGAACTGCTTCCAGCGTGCTGCTTGGAACTGCTCCCAGCGTGCTGCTTGGAACTGCTCCCAGCGTGCTGCTTGGAACTGCTCCCAGCGTGCTGCTTGGAACTGCTCCCAGCGTGCTGCTTGGAACTGCTCCCAGCCTCACACAGTGTGTGCGAGGGTGTTGTGTCACTCTCGTCTAATTAAAGAACGAATATCAACACAGAACACACTCACGGGTATTCTTCACATAGAATATGCATAATATGTCCCCAACCTACTTTCTGTAGACTGTAGACCTAAACATACGAAAAACAGGCTTCAATCTGGTATCTCGTTCACGCCAGTTGCACTACTAAAGCAAGAGTACATTTCACAAAGGTTTTTTAGAAGATGGGTAAGTAAAAACTACTAAAACACATGACCATTTAATTGGCAAATTTGAGTTACAAAGGATCGTTAATTTCTCAATTTATATTAAAATTCTCGATCCCAGAATGAATTTTTATTCACTATTCACAATCATTTGTTTAAACCTTTACCCTCCGTATTATGAATAAATTACATATATACATACAACATAGGGCAATTTCGTTTCTATAAGATTTAATTAAAATATTTTAGTCTTGACCCTTTAGGTACAACCAGTGTGTAATAACGACGACCGAAAATTTGTTGGGCGTGACACTAATAGAAGTATTACTTGTGCAACATAATGTTTGGTACTACGAGTAGTAGAACGTACTACTCACGGAACATACTAATTGAGACCAGAATACTGAGAGTAGTAGATCGTATTACTTATAATAGAGCATAATGACTAAAAGAGTAATACCTGCAGAACGCTATAATTGGTGAGCGCAATACATGTGTTGAGGAACTTTAATATACAACATTATAATTAAGAACGTAATGTTTTTCATAATGGCGTCAGTCTAAGACACACTCTTAGCAATTAGTTAACATCACAGCCTTACAGAAATGGTGATAAAAGTTCTATCACTTTCACTGGGAACTGTAAGCGTACACTTAAATATCACTTATATTTAATCTATAAATTAGGTTTTATATTCGCTTTCTTTCTCTTCAACCTCACAGAGACAAGCGATGAGGGTACGAAGTTCGCTTGCTAATTCAAACAGTATAACCTGTAGTTCCGGATGCTGAGCAGAGATTGTAAGTAAAAAAAACAAGCGCCATAGAATTTAGCTCAAAAATGAGCAGTTGATGATTACTATAAATCACAAAAGCACAAAAAATTATTGCAAATGCACATTACAGAATCCAGAAATGATTGGGTGTACACCACCATCAGTATATGCCAGGCTGAACAATGCTCTCAAACTCTATATGATACAACACAAGTTTACTTTTTTCACACGTAGCTAATATTGTAAAGTTAAGTCGAACAAAAAAGCATAAAACCTGGAGCATCCGTCGCGCATTCCTTGTAAATGTGGGTTGACAAACTGATTTACGCCCTTACTCATTTTTAACATTTCTTTAACTTGGTACTCTTCGCTAGATATATCTAGTATTATACGTGTACGTTAACCATTTGATGCCTAAAGCTTTTTAATGTACAATATAGTAAGCTGTATCAAAATTTCTTTCATTATAGATACAACGCATAACGACCAAACAACAAAATGTGTGGTGCGTCAAACACCCAAAGAGCAAAAATCGTGGATTAGTGGGAGCATGTGATCAAAACGCTGAATTATTACACAAGTCGCAAAGAATAGTATCGACGGTGATGACATGTCAAAACAATGTGACACATCGTATGAGAAAAAAAGATGGAGCATATCAAATTAAACTGACAGTGACAGTTGATCATTAAAACCTATTGTTTGTAGATATCAAATTATGAAAAATGTGATAATCGTACTCAATGTTCACCCAGCGCTGTTGCTCCACATACTGTTTCCGGATCACAACAAAGCTAATATTTATGACTGCTATAGCATTTATAGACTTCTTTTAACAAAGTATAATACAATTCTAAACTTCGAAAGAAATTTTCTAATGATCACGAACTTTTGACAGTTGGTTTGGAAGATATTTGAAGGTACGGTAAGTTTTCATTTACTTTTCCCTACAAACAACCAGGTTATGCATGAAGAATACTAAGGACGCATATGTTCTCAACTGCATGCTGTCTCCAGCCAGTCACGAAGGTAGCCCCGTAATGATTGAAGAGACTGTTTTGTGGTATTCAGCTATTGTACTACACTGGAAGCCTGCCTTACTGTAGATGAACACATCGACATTAGTATATTGCTATCACATGCACTCATATTTCTAAAAAATAATGAGACTGCAAAAAAATAAAACGTCTAAGCATTATCGCTCACGTTTCTTGGACAGTAGAATAGCCGGATCTTCGCATAATTCATCCCACATGGTTGCATTCGAGCGGAATACAAAGCACATTTTCACATCTGTTATCGCTTTCGTAACTTGCTCAAGTTTTATCATAATATACAAATGGCACGACATTTCATTGGAAGTTATTTAAACACTATTCGAACCTGTCATATTTATTTCAAGTTATGATATTTCAAGAAAAAAATTGTGCTCAACACAATAAATTGAGTATTCAAAATTTGCTGTCGAACAAACGTGCGAACTTTAACTAAAGATGTGAAACATGAATTTATACTCCGTGAGAAGTCAAGATATTTCTAGAGATAATTTATAATAATGTACAAATTTTGGTATAGCTGGAAAGTAGGGCAGTTTGCTTTTGAATTAGTTACTTTCATGCTCAGTGTTTGTATCTTCTTCGCGAAGCGCGTCATTTTAAGTCCCTTTCAAGTGAACTTTGCCTGTCTTATTTAAGTGAATACTTGAATATTTTGCGTTTTATTGCATCAGGTATCGGACTTGCGTGTACGCAACAGCTGCCAGACGGAGAGAGGCAATGAACTCGTAACGATGGCAATACCTAGTCGTGAGAGAGACTTCCCTCAACTCGCCTGAGACTTGTTCTGAACAGCGTTACATGCCAAGTGTCACTGCCTGCAAACGGTCTCTACGACCTCAAGAATGAAATTCCGATAAATAAATAATCTAAAAGTAGTAAAAGAGAAGCGTACAAATTTTCGGTCGTTAGCACTATAAAAATAAGTAATTCTCTGTTTTTTGTCTTCGAGGCACTCCCTGAAAGCTGGACACTAACTTTGAACCTAACCTCATGAAAATATTTTAATTTGTATGAGAACAGTATAAAAAGAAGTGTAATCATTTAACAACCTGAATTTCCTCATGCATCTTCAACTTATTTACAATACAGTGATTTAGTATTTAGAAATAAATATGTTCTAATCAGTTTATACTCCATACACAGAAAAATACAACGCTTCAGGACAGAAAACCCTCAGTAACGACTGAAGATCAATTAGATGTTGGTGTAAGACGCAGACACTTTTATTCTTAAAGAACGCATCTAGTTAGAGCGTTTTGGAATCTCGGTTTGAGAATAGTGAGAACTCCTAAGGATGATATAATGTAGACGTGCATAACTTAATAATGGGCGTTAATAGCGACTACTTCCTCCGTGGTGAAATAGAATGAAGAAACTAAGCGATTTTTATACAGCTGAAGTCCATTGAAATTTTATGGTCTCAACGTTCCGAATAAATTTACGCATGTTATCTTCGAATGATATGCAACTGCAGGTCTCCAACTACCAGAATACGAAGGATTCTTAGAGCAAGAAATAAATAAAAAATTAAAGATTGACGGCAAGTGACTCATAATACTTAAAAAACTTTCGGACTCGTTAATTTTGAATTAATTTCAAGGAATATACTTACAAGAAACGTTCAAATTAGTGATACCCAGAGGCTCATGTGACCAAGAGTACGAGGTCAAATTTAAACAATACATACATTTTGAAAGAATGTAACAATGCATCTGATGATCGTAAAGAAAGAATGTTTTGAAGTTGCAAGGTACGTTTTACTATTTTACGTGTATACTAACGCGTCAGGTCTACATGAATAAAACTGGTATATCATAGAACCGTGTGTTATTTTGAAATACTGAATATCTAGGTTGCTTCCAGATGAATATTGTTTAAATAAAATTTGCTTAATTTAACCCTTTCGGTACCATGATGCGAACATCAAAACCTTTTCAACATATTTAACATCAAATTTTAAAAAAGATGCAATGTGATGTTTTACGGTTACTGCATTGTCTTGATCAAACTGTAGCTTGCACTGCCCTACCAGCGTTTGCACAGACACACGTGTTGCTCTGCATCTTAATAGGCGAAAAATGACTGCGGCTACCAGAGATGCCGTCAGTACCGAAAGGGTTAAGAAGGAAAAACCTGAAGAGTCCATGTGATGTAGAAATTTCTCGTTCGTTGGAATTGACACTGAATTACGGATTAACATAGGACGTGTTGAAAAAAAAGGACATCGACGATAGTTGTTTAACTAGAATTTTCAGCCCTTTTCTTAGCTGATGATGTTCGATATTCACAACTCAATTCTGCGCATCAGTTAATGCCAAGCCGGCATGCAAGGTAGCTGCTAGCACTAAACTTCGTATCTGAGTCGTTAATGTCTGCAGATAACGCAACCAAGTAAGGCTTGTAACAGCTCTTCAAGTAAAGAACCAAGCAAATCATGAATGGACTTCGGGGAAGTGAATGCCAGAGATAGAGCATGGCCACTGCTGGACAAAAACGAGCTCTAAAGAATCAGAAATAACACCTACATGAAAACCAGATATGGCTTGTCAATTGCCTACGCATGAATCTGGTGGGGAAGACAGTAACTGCGCAAATAAAAAAATAAAATGAGGATCCTAAGACAAAGGATGTCAATATTTTTCGAGCGTAATTCTGATGCTTTTATAAGAAAGTTATGTTGAGTCTGATCTTTAGGATAGAAGCAATGAAATTAAAGTCAATCTCGAGATGCTACAAAAATACGTATTGCATTTTAGGAACTATCTGTATCTACTCGAACGGTTGTTGAAGTACAACAGTGTGTTATTAAAATATGAAACACTTTTATCATCAATATTTTCATGCTTAAATTTTCTTTGTCAATTGATTGGAAATGAAGATACGCTGAAAATTAATCAGTTTTTGGCAGCAAAAAACAATGTATGCTACGTGGTATTTGTCATCTATTTTCTTCGACAACGTGTATTTATACAGTATTTACGGTGCACTCACCCACGCAAGCAGCTGAATAAATGTGAAACCTACAAATGTTTCCTAATATGAGACAATTGATAGTTACATATGTTCATTGACCACTATCTAGCAGCCAAGATTCATCATTTCTATGCATGAGCCTAGAGATGCAGGCAATACAGAGCAAAGGCCTTTGATTACGTAAACATTAGATAGTTCCCGTGGAAATTCCACGCTTTAGATTTGATTAATTTGAAATTATTATACAAGCGAATGTATCAAAGATTTACAACGAACTATTGTATTTTAAACGAATATTTCTCATGAATATATAGAGAACTTCCATTCTGTATCTTATTCACTTATATAATGGACAGAGTATTTCCATCTATGTGTGTGTCCGTTTCATTACTTTTTATCTATTACTGAAGAAATATTATGGAATTGAAATCAGAACGGGTATACATGTTTTAAAAGCTTTGTATTGCGGTTAGTGCCAGATCACTATAAAATACGCTATTTTTTACGTTATTAATTTTTTCTCTAACACGGCCGTTATCAGTAGATAAGATACAGAATGGAAGTTCTGTATGTATTTATAAAAAATATCCCTTATATAAAACACAATAATTCGTCGTAAATCTTTAATACATTTATCTGTATAATAATTTCAAATTAGTCAAATCTAAATCGAAGAATTGCCACGGGAACTGTCTAGTCTACCGATAACATGGCCTAAATCGTACCTGTGGGAATTCCACGGTTAAGAAGCGACTAATTAGGGATGTATGAAATAAAATACATTTTTCAGTTTTACCCCTGGTCAGAACCAGAACCTGAATATTATTCATGAGTATATACAAAACTTTCATTGTGTATCTTATCTACCGATAACATGACCGTGCAGGGGAAGAACGTAAATAACAGGAAAAAAGACGTATTTTATAGCAACAGTGACTTTGGTATCAACAATCCAATGCTCATAATAAATGTATAGCAGTTCTGATTTCAGTTCAATAATTTTTCTTCAGTAATAGATAGGAAGTAATGGGACGGACACACACAGAGATACACTCTATTATATAAGTAGGATGCCTGTAAAAGGCACGGGTCTGAGTTCTAATAAGATAATTGGCTTCCTGAACTTTAAAACATACTGTAAAGATAACGAAAAGACAAATAACTTACACAACCCAATGACCTAAGATACAATCCTGGTGATTCATTTCTGAATTTTGACTCAAGGTGATTGGCATCATTCTCGTAGTAGATGTTTATAAATTTAAATATTTTCAGGCATTGTGACATTAAAAGTGAATAAGAAACAAGAAAAATACTTCAACAAAAAATTTAAAAAATTCAGTTGTAGCAGAAGCAAAAGTTGGCTTTTCATGCGAAATAAATAAGTCATTAGAGTTCCAAATAGTGAACTGTAAAATTAATTAATCTTCAGCTGTCAACTGTGCATTTTTATGTAGGACAATAGTAGGACGCACGTAATTTCACTGAGAACATTCCTCATAAAAGAATACTATCGAATAGATTGAAAGCAGTATTATACTTCAATTGAAAGAATTTTTCTGGTAGTTTTCATTCAAGAATGTTATTCCGAAAATACAAGAAGGAATTGCCTTTTTTCGTTGTGTGACAGGACTTGAGACCCACAACAAATAAAAGAAATTGAATACGCGCAAAAAGGCACGCAGGCAATGCAAGCTTGGCTGCCGCCTGTCAATCAACCGCTGAAAAGCAGCGGGTAATACGCACGCAGCCAACTTTTGCACCGAGAACTTATACTTTTTACCGAGAACTTTAACGTGATACAATATCCATCCTAGTTCTTCAAAGTGAATGAATAACACAAATACTCTTGAGTTGAAATTTTCAGCGCCTGTTTATAATTTCTGCTAAAGATACTTGGAAATAATTAATTGATAATCAATCTTCACCTTTCCAAGCAACCCTTTTTGGATTAAATCCCTTCGTGTAAGTGACAGCTACGTCCTACGCAGATGGTCAAGAACAACAACAAATCTCAAATTACGTCATCTTTTGTATTGAATTATACGCCGAGAAAGAACGAATTAATCAACGGTGACACACATAACTCTTTCATAGGTGGGACTCATTGTCAGACTGTATTCTTTCTGTGTTGTCTTATTCATACACTCGCCTTCTCAAACCCCACCACCACTACCACCCTAATACCCTCCTCGCTACCCAAGGTCTACGGGGAATATCTTTTTATTCGTTCTGCCTTGACTCCCACACGCACAACATGAACTGCCTTCCTCCTCAGTGACCTCTGTCTAACCCACCAGTGTCCCACTCAACCAACCTTTTCGTCATATTTTCATTCGCACTATTTCGGCCCAAAGACCAACTACCATAAACTGAAAGGGATCTCTTTTAATAAAATAATTACTTAGTAGAACAATGTTTCTTCAAGATAGACAACTGGGAAAAATTATTGAAAAAGGGGAAGGGAGACGTTATATAATTTCTGACATTGAAAAACAAGATAAATATAGTACATCCCTGAAAATTAACGTTCCAATAATCAGCTTAAATTAACTGAAATAATTCATTGAATTTAAATAAGCTTGCACTGTCAATAACTGCTAGCATAAGTTAGAACACATACTCCACATGATGCCTTGCTACCCACACTTGTTCTATTGAAAGGAGATTCAATTTTGAACTCAACTGAACTTTACGAAGATAATGAACTGTCGTGCCACAGAACGTAAACTGCCCTCTGCCCCACTTTAGATACCCATTTTTGATGGAAGCAAATAGGTACACGGTCGTTAACTCTTGCAGTGAAAATGTATAGCCATATATAATACTATCACAATTCATAAGCAGTTATTGTTTTAGAAAAAGAATGAACTGTAATACTTTTAAGTTACTTTCCCTACTATTCTAATATAAAACCATCCCATCGACGGCTGTGCAGCCCCTCTACACCACCTCATCGAGCCCAAATATCTGTCTGTAATCTAGTATATCTTGATAATTAAGGCATCGTAGTGACACATCACGGACTCAAATAAAAAGATAAGCTCACTGAATCATAAGTGTTAAAATATCAGGAGACTTTTTCGGGTTTGAAATTAATTAAAACATGAAAGAAAAAAGTTTACAATTCACAGCCCACTTCTCGGTGCTGAATCTAAAGAGAATACGTTGTGCAAGTCATGACAGACATTATATTATATTACCTTATTGTAGTATAATTTACCATGGTCAATTATATTAAATTCTGCCCACAGTGATTGGTCTTCTCAATGTATGCAAAAACAGTACTTTAAAAATAAACGAATTGTATACAAGCAGACATTTTACAACGTCAAGTTTCCCAACATTAAATTCTATACCTAAGCTTTGATTACTCACAACTCATCTTACTTTGTTACTCATTGTCGGGGTTCCCAGTAGTACAAGCCGCGCCTTTCTTTCGAAGGTCAACCCTAACTTCCAGGAGTCATTCCGTTAAGCTTCGGATTTTATCTCTTTTGATCCCTACTTTTCTCTTTATTTGTTGACGCCCGACTTCCATTTTAACTTCCAAAGAAAAACTTGGACATTTGTCCTGAAATTATTTCAATTTCATGTTAAAAGATCACAGTCTAACTCGAATGACCTTCAGAGCCCTCACTCCAGCTCAAGAAGCCTAACATTTGCCGAATTTCAATTTAAATACTCTCATTCCGTAACCAAATGTAGCTTCTCGCTTCTTTATAACCACTAAAGTAACATCATATACTCTGCATGACTATTATCAGCGCCAGTTTTTTATTGACCTTCAATAACCCACGAACTGTGACCTACCCTGCACAGCTCACCCACGACTCTTGAGTCCCACCCTCACCGCCTGAGCGTGAAAGCGAACTCGCTGCTACAGCCTGACTCGCAGTACAGAGATGCGTGGCACATATGTATGCTCGAATGTACGTAGACAGATGTCATGAAGTTACATATACTTGAGAATGAAAATTTTACCAAATATTCTAAGATGTATAAATCTTAATCGATGATCTGAGTGAACATCTGTTCAAGTTTAAATGTCGTATGTGTAAGGTACTTTTGTGAACAGGTGTGCTTGAGCACGCAATGTTGTTTTTTTATTCACAGAAGTGCGATGATTCATCAAATCTTTTTAACGGGACTTTTAACAGCTAACTGAAAATATTTTAGCCAGATGTATTTCTCAGATAATATAAAATAAAGAACTGTTGTGACAGGTTCAAACGCAGTCGAATAACTCCGTAACTAGAAAAATTATTTTCGATTGGAGGTAAACCAAATCACAATTTGATAATTATGACTCTGAATAGGTTTCACCACTTTTGGCCCACGAGTTTGTAAGTTTCTAGGTCTTCTTCCGAATAAAGATGGTCAGCAAGAATTAATTGAGTCCCAATACGTAAGACAAGAGATGCTACCGTCTCGCGGCAAGCTCTCCACTTGGCTTTATCAAAAACCAGCAGATTATATGACAAGCTTAATTATTCCCGTTTTAATGCATCAAACAATTTATTGAGTCAATTTATGAAGATCTAAGCACAAAACATAACAGTCAGATTTTCATAGTTTGATCACAAAACAACAAAACGTGGAAAGTTAGATCCAAAAAACACTTGAAAGAAAATTACACTAAGCATATATCGAACATCACGTCGATGTAAGATAGGTATGAGCAGCTCTCAATTCAATGATGGACTACGTGACCCTTTTTAGATTTTCAAGCTTTCTTTGTTTCCTTCTAATCATTCATTAGGGTTTATTTCCATCCAAGTTCATTGTGTATACTGTTCTATTGCTTGCCCACACATTTTAATTAGCTAAACTCCGGGTAATATCTAACACCGAATATTATTATCATTCCCGCAAAAACTTCCTGACACCGAAAAAGTAGTTTACACTTAACTCCCAGTTATTACTCAATAGAATTTTGCAATCCGATGAAAGGTTATTGATGATTTATGCCTTAATCGACTCAACTCGCAATCAGACAAGGGCGCTACTTGGGATATTTTTTGCAGCCTTCACATCGTTTAATTTGTCGTGTTCAGCTACATTCGTCGTTTATAGTCAATGACTACGTCGCTTGCTAAAATTTACCTCACATATGTTGTCGAATTAATTTAACTTCAATTGTATCAATTTTTATACGCAACAAAAAATAGTATTTAGATTCCACAGATATTTGTCCCTCTTCCTGAATTTTTAAGTGAATTATACATTTCGAGTACTGTAACAGCAAGCAAGTTATCAAAGGCCAAGATTTCACGATGCGGTGTATGGAAGTCTCGTACGTTATTCTAAAGAGAGCCGTAAGTCCACACCGTAATTTCACATTAAATTCTAGTTGCCTTACAACCATAACTAGTAAAACTTAAAAAAACATCGTATACTTGAAGATACTTTCAGCATCAATTTTGATTTTTAGATATTCATTGTTATGTAACGGCAAAGTTGTCCAGTCTGAATTTTTATCAGCCATATGATACTTATAAATTCTACTTTCACTTTTAATAAAGCTAACAAACTATTTTTTTTCATTCGAAATACATAAATTCGTCGATGCTTTCGTCAACGAACCAAGATTTAAAATTTCAGTGAATAAGCAATGAAAGGTTTTCCCATTCACCCAGGCCAGGCGACTCAGCCGTATCACAAATCTTCTACTAAAATCCGGTAGTAAGAATACCGAAATATTTCAGCATTTAAAAGCCGACACAGCGCATTGCCAAGCGACAAACATTTTACTCTTAACACATCTTCAAGTATACTTACTTTCGCTCTGTATTTGTTAAGAGTAAAGATCAGCGTTGCTAGATATAAAAGCGTGTCGTCCGTCCTTGGTCGTCCCAGAAGTAGTTTCTACTCTACAGAAACTATACCAATTCATGTTGTAGATGACAGGAGAAAGAATGTAAATGATATACTTCTGCTGTTTCTATGAAAGAACTAAGAACTAAATTATGTGACTAATGACGCGTTTGTTTCATCCTGTTCTTACATAAATATAACTTCAATTTGACAAAGACAAAAAGGAGAATTACTGTTCTTACGACATGACTAAAACATCGGAAAGAAAAGCAACGGATGTAAATGACACTACTTCGCACAGCATGAAAACTATTATTTGCAAGGTAGTGAATTCGCTGCGAAATATACTACAGATTGAAAGCAACTTGTGAGCTACAGAAAAACATACCTGTGGGCTTCTTGAGGTACCTCGCAAGACAACCTTGCATCTGAACCCTGGAGACGGTGACGTGTCGCACGACTACCGGCATCTTGATGCTTCGCAAGCAGTTGTAAACTCTCAATTTCTATTTTATCCGTCTCATCAACCACTCGATAGTGAACCGTATGACAAAAATTCCTTTCAATAAGATCAGTTATTGATTTATCACTTCATACCCAGGAAAAAGCTCGTGTTTGCTCTACTACCAGTTACTTTATAGGAAGTAGTTCTTGCAATCAAAACAAATTCAGTTGACGTCTAATCAAAAGAAATTTATCATCCACTCCGTAAAACTTAATATTGTACAATTGGGGGTTCCGAAATAGGAGATTGGTTACTCCTTTCACAGTTAAACAAAGTTACAGGGTTTTTCATTACTGCAAGGCTCTAATTTATCTTAAACGGCTATAATAAAGTTACACTTACAAACGGAAAAAAGCATCATATACGTAACAGTTCATTTTGATTGGCCGCAGTCTCATAGAACGTTCATAGGACAACCCTTTCAGCAAAACTTGAAGAGGAAGCGTCCTCTATTTATGAGAAGCTTAAGGAACCGCAGAACTAAATTTAGTATAAATCTAGACAACCTTTCGCAAACACGGCAGGAAGGGTCACAAAATTCAAGTATGAACCTGGAATCAAGAACTGCAGCTGCACGGACATGCAAGTGGTTCTAGAGTTCGTCAGTCAAAGGAAACGTAGGGACAACCCACACACAAACACGAGGACGGTTCCATGCAAACTAAAGTGGCGAGAAGACAAGGACACACTGCCGATGTCTAGGGCGTGAACTGAGAAAAGACTTTCGAGAGGGGATGAAGGTAACATACCCGCCTCTGCACTTAAACACAGTGCACTAGCGCTAATAATATTATTATAAGTGAATTGATTCGCAATAAAACTATCTCATTCATCGGCACGAAAACAGAGAAATTGCAGACATCTACGTGATCTGGAAGTTCCCCAATGGCTATGTTATGTTGACAGGTCAGCTTCATGACAGCCAACTCATAGAATTCCAAATAAATTCGCATGTGACCATCCTCTTGTTAAGAAATTTTATGATGCCTAGTAATTTTTGATATAATGCAAACAGCCTAAGGAGCCCTTCAATTTTAGACATATCGCATGCAATCTCAGATGCCAGCAACTTTAGATATCACAAACAAACTAAGACGTCTGCTCAGCGATGTTTGGCACATTGTGGGCAAAATAAAAAATATTTTATTTCACCCGCCCTAGAGAAAAATTTGTAATTTATCCCCGACAAACAGATCACAGTCTGCAATTTTTTCTCAATGATCACATTTACTCCACGTTCCATAACTTTTCTAAAACAGATCTGTAAATAATATTGTTACGATTATATTCACCTAAACTCGGACGGCAGCTTGTTTTCCCATAAGAACTTCAATTCACAATTCAGCTTAGTCTCAGTATTGTTAAACGAATTCCACTGCATCAAATTAAATAAAAGTGCAGAATCATTTCTTAATGTTTCAAAGAAAATAGCAGTAAACAGAACATTTGAGGTAGTCAAGGTCTTAATTCTTACAAAGTTTCAGCAAATTCTTACCAAGTTTGTCTTGCTCATGAATTCTTGAGCCTGTGATAGACACGAGGAATTTTATTATTTGGCAACAGTTTTTTAAAATGAAAACTCAATATGGTTTATCAAACTACGACTTTCTTGAGATTAATGATTTCAGTGAAGTTCTAATGATTTTATTGAAGTTACATGGCGGAGTCTCGGCGCAGCAAGAGAAAATGACACTCCGACCTGAAATTCGAATGACACACAAAAACAAGGTGTTCTTACGAGGTATCAAAGAACTTGCTTGTTTTGAAACGACTAACGTATTCATGACAAACATGAAATTCTAACCGCTTCTATTTCATCAATGCTCAGTCAGTTTGTCAAAGAAAGAATAACAACATCGAAAAAGCTGTTTGACCAAGCCCGAATTCCGAACATAAAATGTGTAATCAAAACATCCTCCAGTTCTTCTTATGAAGCCAAAATCTCACAGTGTAACTGACTCGCATATCCCACGGGTCAACACACCCGTGGGATATGCGACTCAAATTGTATTGAAAGTTAATTTACAAACATCGTCTTCTGTCATTGCTGGTAAACATCAAATTGACGAGAATAATATCGGTTTTTGATCATTATACTTTGGTATGAACTTCACCAACAGAATGTTAGATAAAAAGTAAGCGAAACACAACGCGATGTCAGCATCATTTTATAAACTGAAAAACCGAAGACTTTCCGGATTCTTCTTTACAGCTAAAAAGACAAATTTACAGTAATTTACACAACAATCTAAGGTGCACAAAAGATAAATTTGCAAGCACAATTGATCCCTAATTCGGACAAAACATTTCACCGGGAAAGGTCTACACTTCTCGCCCTGTTTCTCTATAAAGGATGAGTAAGAAGGAGAGACCGACCATCTGAGAAGTTTTATTCCATGTATAAGGAGCGAAGTGACAGCGGTTGCCTCCCGACTTGGTAGATGCGTGCGTTGCTATCGAGTTGAATTTTATTTACGTTGATTGTTATTTGACCGGGAGATCAACAATTTAGTTACAATGTGTTTCATAGAGTTTAGCACATTTTGAAGGAATAAATGAAGGCTTATGCTTTCTTCATAATCTCTTGTGAAGGTACATATGGATAAAAAAGTAGAAAATATGACCTATAGTTCATAGCTCATGCTGACTAGATGCGTCAACTTCACGCGGTCACCAGAACATCTCGTGTGGAAAATGTGAGTTAATGAAATTGCATGCAACATGATTTCTCGCAAGAAATATTCATCAGTATTTTTTATTCGGTAAACAACTTACGTTCTAGTCTGAAGATCAGATTCTGGAGCAGGCAGGCAAGTTTTTGCTTCATAATAAAAATATCTGGCTGAAGTGCAAGTATTTCCCGAGCAGTCATTACCAGCCTCTTTTGTAGTCTTGCCATTCATGGGCTTATCTACAAATAATACGTGCACAGTCATAAAAGATCCAATTACTCACCCTCTTATTTTGAATAAAAAATAATTCTTCACGCAGTGCAGCGGAGTACTGTTAGTTAGACATTTTCTACTACGTTTGATGAATCATGATCAGCTGATTTCAAATGTGAAATGTTTTTAAACTGATTTTTCTGGTCAAACAAATACTTCTTAATGTCACTGAGCGTGGGATTTTGCTATTTGCTTTCATTTTCTAATATTACAGTTTTATTTTATTGCAAATTTGAGAGAGAGATCTAAATGTATTCAAAGGCTATGTATTCAATATGCCAAGAAATGTAGTATACTGAGACACACAGGACGCATCTAATTGATAATTGTCTATGGAGCGTTAATCCAGGCTAAGTTTCGTCCTGATGAAGTGAAAATTCATTTTTCAGACTTTTAAGGAAAATTTTAAGCGAAATAATAGTTTTCTTTCATTCGAAGAGCATAAACCATACAGGAGCTCTCAGACTTGCAGGAATGACAAGAGGACATATTCGTCTTCGAGACTTCTGCATCCTAGAGACAAAATTGTTAACTGCCACGCTATTTGGTTACCAAGTCAATCTCTCGAAAAGTAGTCTAGCATTCAGTATAAACGGAGAGATGTGAATTTTTCGATTAAAATATGAAAATTTTCCATCCTCTTGCTCGCAATATTTGATGCTCGAGTTTCAAAACTCTTTCTTCAAAACGATTAAATTCTAAAAGTAGTGAAAACTCCGCCAGGTATTCGGTAGTAATTCATGTTTAATTTTACATCACACCCTTGCAAATTGATCGGATATTTATGACAAACCTATAGGCGAATAGCTTCACAAAGAAGATGCTGTAAACTTGAAAAAACAAAATAAATTTGAGATGGGATACATTAAAAATAATTATACGAGACACAACCTTCTATAATTACTGCCATCACATTCGCCGGTTTAAAAGTGTTGAATATATTTGAAAGCGGACAATTTTTATTGAAGATAATGACTGGCATTCAAAACAATTACATACCTCATAAATTTCAATTATCTTCCACAAAAGCTTATTTTGAGGTAGCTTTACGACTAAAACTGTTCTATGTAAATACAATAGCACTCAAGGGGAAGCAGTTAGCGTCGTAAAGTACAGAATAATTAACCAATGCAATCATATGGAGATAGAACTGAATTAGTTTCCCCGATATATCAGTGTTTCTCGCGATGGGAGAAATGAAAAAAGACAAGCCACAAGAGGCTAATTCAACAGACGATACTGATTGGATGGTGGGGGTTAGAGACTCGTTCGTGAGAGAGCTGAGCGACGAGGACTGCACCTGAGGAAAGTATGTGCAGGTCCCTCTCCAACGGCGCTCAGGTATCTGGGAAGGCGTTCGTACAGACGGACACGAAGAGTTGCAGCATTTACTTTACCATATGCATAAAAACTTACAAACTCATAATAAATATGTTCATCAAAATTTAAGAAAGTCTCGTCCAAATTACAATAAAACTCAAGCCGTATAGCTCATAGATAAATGGAACATAAATTAATGAAAGCTCACAAAAATTTAGTCATTATTCTCATTACGTTGATCAAAGACAATTTTTCATTTCACATCGAGTGAAAAACATCTAAAGAAAACAAATGCCAGTGATACATCCATGCAAAAAAATCAAGGTTAGTGAGAGTAGAATAAAACGAAAGGTAGATAAAATTCATTTTATTAGGGATCGATACAGATTATTGATGTTCAGTCAGTAGAGGATGAAAACACACAGAGTTCACACAGAGCACTTTTGGTCCTATGAGATGTTTGTGTATGTTACAGTCTGATCTACAATATCTAGTAAATACAACACAAGCATCGTTTGTATTTTGCAAACTGCATATTTGAACGAAATAAAGTATGGGCGTCGAAGGATTTGACAAATGAAAGAATTGAAGCATTGGTATAGGAAATTAATATATCTCCAAGCTCTTTGGAAATGCTGAAGCTCAAGTTTGAAGTGAAAGCACATTCTTGTCATGGAGCTCATCTTCAAAATATGCCTGTGAATATGAAGCTTCGTAAAACAACATATCCGTATTTTAGTCCTCAAAAAGTCTACTGTACAAAAATGGCACTCTTTAACTTAGGTGCTAATGTTTCTTAAACTATTAATTTGATCCTCGCTCCTCACTAAACGGAGTGATGTTTTTGAATTAACTGAATTAAGAATAAAATCTGTATCACTAATTTTAATTAAGAAAAAAATTTGGTTTAGTTTAACTGTACAAAACATCAAAGCGAAGCAATCTAGCAATGAAAACAGTGATTGGGAAAATACTTGTTTCATTTTAGATCTCTTGTAATGAATTTCTTTTCCCTTAGTTTTAATATAAATAACGGCTAGTTTTTTCATTATTACGACATGGGTGAGTAAGCTTTGGAAATTTGTTACGAGATGGAGCTCAAATTTGTTGAGAAATCAGCTACGTCCAGAACTAAGTATTTGGTAACACTAGACGATCTGCACTACTCATTTTCAATTCTGAAAATGAAATTCTGGTAAAATTACGACAACTTATCACCAATTACATAATAGTAAAGTCCTCCCGGCGCATTTACAACAGCCATCCTGATAAATAGGCACACTTCTGTTCTCTTGGCAGCTTCAGGAATACCTGACAAAGCTGTAGTCTTCATAAGTAACAATTAGTTGAAAACATGGTCCTTACTTCTGCATCCGGCAATAGTATGCGAACAAAAATAAGACAGATTTTGTACAATTTGTATTACCATAAAAAACATCCAAACGCAGTATATTTGAAAAAATATATTGAGACTAGTGAAATCAACTGTGAATAAGCTTTTAATAGAAATCGTTTATGCTGACTTATCTATAATTGACTGGTTGAAGGCTGAACAACCTAGTTTGCATCCTCACTATCAGTACTTCATTTACATTTTCTCACATAATTCAAATATAGGAGACTGAATAGATCGTCATGAGTTGCTTCGATCACTGTATTATTTTAAGTATGGATGAGGAAGTCCTCAATAAAAATAATATAAACGATAATAATTATTGCATCTCTTTAGAGCAGGCATGTCAAACTCAGTTTGGCTCTGGGGCCGGATCCAGACTTTCTGTTCTCAGGTGGGCCGGATCAGTAAAAGAATGTCAACTCCAACTATTTAGCTTTGTTTTTCAGTACTATGCTTTATCATTCAGCCTACATTTGTAGCTTACCCTACATATTATAATCAAGTGAACATACGGCCCGCGGGCCGTATGTTTGACATGCCTGCTTTAGAGCAATGGTATTAATACTACTACTAGTTGTTTAATATACCTGAAGCTGATCAGATTATCAGGGTACCTGCTTATCATGCTGATCAGACTACCACCATCTTCACTTCCTCAATAGACGCTCAGTTCAACATTTGCTCTATGCTAGTTAAGGAAAATTGTTCGAGAGTTTAAGGAGTTGAGGCATATTTCATTGTGTGTGCTGTTGGCTCAAATGTTTTAAAAGAAAATGAAGGGTTGTTGATATGCTTTCCATTTTCATGCACAAAGAAACAAAGAAACAATGCAAATATCACTTCAAAATGGTTTTTGAATGTTAATCATAAGAATACTCCTCTGCATTTTTACAAAGGTATATTAATGCATTCTGAAATCATTCATAACAATTCACGATCTCCCATATATTTTCTTTCTTCGCTATTTTAAAAGCTACCAAAGTCTTTTAAACTAATTGCATAAATTGTAATCGCAGTTAAATAATTATAATCGAATTAGGAGTCTGATGAAAACATGGAATATTCTTTCCCTTTTTGAAATTACTTAATTTCTTATGGAATCGCCAGAAAGAAAACCAGAATTTTGTGCCTTTTTAATAAAACATTTTCAGAAGATGTTATATGAATAGATACTGCTACATTCGATTGCACTATAGAAGATTATTTGCATATTCTATTCAGATTCCACTTCTGGAGCTACGATGGCTCTTCAATTTATTATTTTCATCGTCCTGGAACATCGGTTCACGATATTAAATGATAGGTACAAACGAACGTAGGTATTACGACTTCAGATTGCGTATATGATAACAAACTAATGTAGAAATTGTACGGAATTCAACAGTTATTGTAGCATTGCTTCAACCTGTGAAATTGACTCAGAGGAGGGCAGTCCGGAATTGTTTCTCCAACAGCAAGCAGAAGGAAAAGTGTTCTCCTCTTGAACACGCCTCAACCGACCTGCGCTTGTTCTCCGTCTGAACAAGTAGTTCACCTGTTCTTCACCTGAACAGATTGTGCTATGTCGTTGACTGGAGGGGAAAGACAAGAAAGACAAAACGAATGAACACCTAAAAAATTGAGAGACAGTTGCATCAAGATCGAGAAAAAGAGGTAGACAGCACGCAAAGGATGTACATATCTAACTCAAAACACAAGAATTTCAGCATAGAGTAAAAAGGTTTGAAAGACCCGTGTAATATAAACATATAAACACTTATAGTATCTTCCAAATTGAACAAATGTTAAATCCGAAGAAAATTTTGAGGATGAAACGTATGCATTAGTATTCTTGAAACCCCAATTGTGGTTACAACAATCGTTAGTATAAATGACTATTTCGATAAATACTATATCAGAATGTTAAAAAGTTATTTGAATACGCAAAACTTATAGAAATACAATTTTTTCAATTTCCAAATTCAGGCATTAGTGTAATTAAAAATCAACCAGGAACGTCGTAAGAGAAGCATTCATTTTGGGTCTAACGACAATTTCTACTTACTAGCATGCATTCTAGCGAACTTCAAAAAACAATCTAAATGAAGGATGACGCTATAAAAGCACCACAAACAAAAATCTACGATTAAATCATGCAATTACGTGCACTTTGCTAGCTGGGAGAGCAAAAACTCAAAGTAAGACCCAAAGAACCCTGTCGTTTCTCAGAACGTTGAGCGTAAATGCACAAAACTCTGTATTGGTGAGCTTGTCAGTAAAAACCTGAGTGCAGAATATCGCTAAACATGCAACTATAAAAACTTGTTTTCATTTCATGACATTGGCCAAATTATCAACGTACATTCTTATAGAGTAAGGAAGTACGATAAACGTATTTACTAAGAACGTCGACAGTGACGCATTAATGCCCAAATAAATACTGATCAGTAACTGTGAACACGATCCCATAATCAGAGGAAAAGTATCATAGATATTAAAAGCGCTAAAAATTCTGTGCTTAAAAGTACAGACTATCAAGCGTACATGCAAAAGAAATTTGCAAAAAAATCGAAAAACCTACATATGAATTGTTCAAAAGCAAAAACTTTAGAGCAGTCAGTGTTACGTCTTCCATCACCGCGAAATAGCAAAACTAGACGTAAAAATGAACTTGGCAAAATATCGTACGTCAATAAACAAACTTTCCGTACACTAGGAAGCTCATCGGAAGTTGCACGTCATAGTTCTGTTTAGCAAGTCTAAACGAACAACATCAGTGTCATAAACTGCAGATATAAAATTTTCTTGAGGTCCAAACGCAGCTTCTAAGACATCGTTGAACACAAATCTGGAGACTCTGCTGGTGCTAAACTGCCAGACGAAGTCGAACACTTAGTGCAGTGTTGCTCTCATTGGAAAAAAATTCCTTGAAACTTTTTGGGCAAGCACATCGAACAAAAATTATAGAATTAATGTAACATGTATTAATGTAATGATATTATAATTCCGAGTGATTTCTAGCGCGGTTTAAATGTGTACCCACACAAGAAACATTGAAAAACTTAATAAAAGTTCGTTAATGACTCGAGTGTTTGAAATATAGCACTATAGATGATTAATATTATGAAGATTTCGGGGCTTAAACAGTAAATAAATGCAGTGGCTTTAATATAAAAGATACATCTGAAAGGAAAAGGAATGGAATAAGATTTATTCCATAAATTAATAACCAAGGCTAAAATCTAGTTAAAAAGTGAAAAACATGATGCGATGCAAAAAGCGTCATGTCATTTTATTGCAGAGAGGGACCCATCAGTGTCATCAACACGATTTTCAACAGTCCATGCAGATGGGTACTTTATTTAGTTATTACATTCGTAATCTCAAACGCGTGATAAATTTAGTGAACGAGTTTTCGAACGGTGCAAAAATGTCCGCATGTGATCACAATCATCCGCAAAGAGCCAAAACAACAGAAGCAAAGGCAAGCAATAACGCAAAGGCCTCTAAAACACTCATGCCTGACACTAGCGAGAGCATGGCGAGCAAGTAGCAGCAACCGAGAATGAACTGCATCCAGTCAAAGTGTTCGAGATCTTCCAACTGTGAACAAACCTCACCTGCATCAACAGGAGAAGCTGCTCTCTCATCCTCCGAACGTTCGTTTTCTGGCCTCGATGACACGCTGTCTAGCTCTACTTCGTGATGATTCAGAGGCTTAGCTGCATAAACTTCATCCCTATCAGGATCAAAAATATCGTTTACGTCCGATTTCACACTATGCGTTTTTCGTGTTGCTCTTGGTGGTTGCAAATTTGTTTTTCCGTCATTGTCCTCATGCTCCAGAGTAAGACTTTGACTCTCGTGTACTTCACTACTTTGATCAGCTTTAGTATCCGTTGATTGAAGCGAGTCCATTTCTTCATCCATTTTATCTTCTGCATCTGCAAACTCAATGCTGTCAGATTCTTCGTGTTTGACGTGAAAGGGCTCCGGATTCATATTACTCATAGAAGGACGTCTAGTATCTAATTCCTTACTGGAATTCGAGCTAAGTGTTTCTTCTGTAGCTTCACCTTCTAGTTTGATTAAGGTTGCATCTTCAACTGCGCTCAGTGATTCTGAAGACATATCATCAGAAGCTCTCTCCCTCGTATCTTCCTGTTTGTCGTGCATTTTGGCGCGAGGCAATTGGCTCTTTCCAGCTGAGATATTTTGTAATAAAATTTTCTGCTCGACTGTGTTTTCAGCTACATCTTCAACTTGTGTTTTTTCCGAGTTTTTTTCATCAGGTTCGTTCCTGTTTTCAGTACTATCTACAAATTTTACTTTTTGGGTTTCCTGGGTTGCAAGATGAAGATCTTTGAAAAAGCTACAATCTATATCTCCAAATGCCAATTTTTTATTAGTCTTTTCAAGCTTATTATTACTCCCTCTAAAAATGTTGTTTGACTCTTCTACACGGGTAATTTCGTTTCGTGCAGGTTCAGCCAAAGTTTCATGATGGACATCAATACGTTCGTCAATTTTATTTGTTTTATTCCATTCACCTTGATAAATTTGATTGCTCAACTCAACTGCAACATCTAGGACTATTTTCGAAGCATTGGTGATGGTTAAGTTAGAATTATCACAAGATTTACTGCTAGTTTGAATGTTTCCTGGTCCGTCGTCTGGATTTTCTAAACTTTCATACTCTGAATGACTTGCATCTGTTTCTCCGTCACTCTTTAGGTATTGGACATCACAAGAATCGACAAATTCTATATGATCTGACGAAGTCAGTTGAGATGTATCTTGACTGTTTCTATTGGATGAATTTACAGTACTTTCGTGAACTTTTAGATCTGGTGTAGATTCGATCTCGTGATAGTCTTTCTTGGTTTCAGACGAGGCTAGCTTCAGTTCATGGTGATTTACATCGGAATTTCGGGAAATTTCCCTTCTGGTTTGAGTAGTGTTATCTTTTCCCATTAACGCTTGCGAGCTAACTTCGTTCTTAGCCTTGAGAAGATCTTGGGAAATTTTAGAGCATTCTTCTGATTTGTCGAGCGAAGCGCTTTGGGAAGCCCATGAGTTACGATTACTCGCGAGTCCTTGCGGAGGAATCGAGGAAGATCGAGAAGGTGGTTTAGGAGATGCTTTGTGCACAGAAACTTTGGCATTGTCATCGCCTCCTTCGGCAGGACGCCCTACAGAATTAAAAATACTTTTATCAGAAAACAAAAATTCTCTGCTAGATAAGTACTGATCAATTACCTTATCATCAATTAACTTCACACTACTATCTGCCGGTAGTTTGGCCCTATCATTATCAAACTTTCGTTGAAAACTAAATTGCACGTCAGGGGCAATGGACGGTAATGAGTGCGCTCTCCTAGCCCGTTTCAAAACAGACTCAGAAGTAACCACCATTGAATTCACCTTGTTAGTATAAGTAGCTGCTTGGACAGGCAGAGAAGGTGTTTCCAAGCTACAAAACTCTAGAGATGCATGCGAACCATCGTTAGATAAGCTTTTCCAGTTATTGTTAGTACAAGCATCATCAAGCCTATTGCCTGAAGTTTGAAAATCAAACCGAGTACCGGTATCAATAAGAGACATAGATCTAGTATAGTTGGAATTTTCTGAAGAGAAGATCCGAGAAACTATAGCAGAAGAAAGAGGCTGTTTGGAAGATGCTTTTGCTTTTGAAGAACAAGTCAAAGATGAAGGACTGGCATCCAGCAGAGAAGAAGCAGCAGCAGCAGCAGCATGTAAAGAGCACGATGATGAAGCATGTGGAAAAATCATTTTCTGAGAAAGTTCTGAAGAAAGAGAAACTGAAGGGAGGACGTCAGAAGTTTGAGATTTATCAACAGTAACAGGTGGCATACAATTACCTTCACTGCTGGCTGATCCCATGGCCATCGACAAGCGGATGGCATTCATAATGTTATGTTTGGCACTCTTGACTTCGTACTTCTGGAAAGCACTCTGTGGGGCATGGTTGTCAAGTTCATAATTATTTTCCTTAGACAAGTGTTCATCATGGTCTGCAGCGGCATTCGATGGCGACTTTTCATTTTCAATAGATTTCGGAGGTCCATTTTGCGTGGGAGAGAGCAGAGTGGAATATGGGCTTTCCACTGATGTAGAGCGAATTTTGGATGTTGGTGCATAAACGCGACAATACGATGAAACTGGTTTGGGTTGGGTCAGGGTATTTTTGATTTCATTTTCTGCGGTAGATATCGTGGAGATTAGTGACTCAAGTTGGGCGATGTTCACGGGAGGAGAAGAAACTGTAGTCTCGACGTTAGAAGCGGCCGTCGAAACAGCCCTTTTATCACCAGGTTTTGCGTCAGCCAGGTAGAATGGTTTAGGCTTATTATTGAAAGCTGTTTCAGGAGGACGGAATAATTTTTTAGCAATCAAACCTTCATTAATTGATGCATGACTAAGAGTTTGTATCTTAACAAGCTTGGGAGCAGTAAGATCTCCCGTTGATGCACCGTGTGGCACGTGAGTCGTGGTAGAGAAAGGTGTCTCGTGAGTTAATGCTAGTTGTTCAAATGAAAATTCGTCTGGGCCACCTGTTGGGGCCCTAGCTTCTCTAATTATTGCGCTGCGAATGTCCGGCTGTGAAACAGCTTTCGTTGAACTAAGATCGCCATTAATTTCTGGATCGTTAAGATGTGCTCGATCGAGCCAACTTGGAGCATTGCGATTACTACGCATAAACGAGGTTTTAGAGCCATTTTCGACTTCCTGTCCATCCTTAAACTTTCCATTTTTCTTCCCTTCGTTACCGTGTTTTACTTTCCTTGGAGTCTGAGAGCGATGTAATGTATTAGGAATCGCCGTGTACTGATCACTGTAATTCCGTTGGAAGCCCCTTACTCTGTCAGCTGACTGAGAACGTGAACTTCGTCTAGAAATATGTGGTGACTCGTTTGATTCAGATAGAATTTCATCAAGTTCCAACGTATTCACAGGCTTTTCTCTCTGATCTCGCCGCAGATTTCTGAAAGCTAAATCATCTCCAGCAGGATCTGGTTCATGCCTGGGTAAAGATTTAGACTTGCTCAGATTTTTATGCTGAAGATGAAGATAATTATTAGGAGAGGCTTGAGTGGTGGGTCCGATTGGGATGCCGAACGGCGGTTGAGGATCTATCACTTTAACAGCGTTTGCTCGCTTGATGTTCCTCAAGGAAGCATCATCATGAACAATGTCTGGCTCATCTTTTGGTCGTACTCCAACAGACGGTTGGTTCAGCTCAGGATCAGAGGCAGATAAATAGGCTTGAGAGATCAACAAATAACTTGGGGTTATTTGCAGCACTTTCTTAGAATCAGTTGTCGTCTTGGCACTTTGCAAGCACCGCCGATAATGCATGTCATCTGTTTCGGCGCTTGCCAAAGTTTTTTGGCGGCCTACGCTTGGAGTTCGAGAACGGCCTCGTTCTCTAGGGGAAGTATTGGGCGTATCAACATTAACTGCATCTTTTTCGTCCACTGGCCCTTCTTCAACATCGAGTTTTAAACTCCGATATAGCTCTTCCAATTCGTGCAAAGCTTCTTCAAAATTAGTACATCTATTCTTCTCAAGTTTTCTTTTTTCTCTTAAATAGGCTTCTTCAAATTGCTTTTGCTTTTCCGCTTTAGTTTGCAATAAACTTCGCTCCTTTTGAAGAATTAGTTGCATTTCTCGCTTCGCTCTCTCTAGCGACGCGATGTTAGGGCGAGTTTCCCCAAGGCTTTCATCTTTCTGTGTAGTTGTCGACCCAGTGTCTTGGCGTCTAGTTTCCCTGTTGAGGAATTCTGTGCGTTTGGCAGGAATTGGTTTAGTAACCGGGCTAGCTATGTCGCTGCGGCTAGAAAGTGAACTAGTCGATTCTGCTTTAATTGTATTGGCCTTCGCTCGACTTTTGCTCATGACAGCGTCATTATATAACGCTTGAGGTCCAGTACCATCTTTTGGAGTGCTCGATCTTGACGAGTCGCTCACTACATTTCCATTGACCATATATGCAGCAGCACACGACCGAGAACTTTCTCTTTGTTGACTCTTTTGTTTCCAAACATCGTTCAGATGATCAATGTGCTCATTTTCATTAACATCAGACTGAGGTGATGGAGCTTCAACTTTATGATGAGCACTGAAAGAAAACGCTTGATGACTCGTTGAAGAAGCCTGGGGCGATAGTGCATGCGCGGATGAAGGTAGCGGCGGAAGAGAAACTGAATGAGACGAAGACTTCGGAGAAGAGATTTGGGTTTCAGTGAATGCTACCTTAGGAGCATATGGTTGTGCAGGAAACTGCCTAGTTTGAGAAAGGATGGCTCTTATTCCCTGACTCGCAGTGGTGCATTTATTATTCAGCTGACTTTGACTTCCTGAGGGAGATTCACGGTTCAAGTTCTCAAATGAATAAGAAAAAGGACGGTGCTCAGCCGGAGAAACAATTCGATTTCGATCCCTAGGCGGAGGTGGGGGAGGCGTAGCTCTTGATTTCCCATGGTCACTGGAAGGGGGCGTGTACGGCTTGTTTATGTTGCAGTCGTACGAAACACTGCGGTGGTTTTTCAAGTCTCCCATGCTAAGTCCATCACTCGGTAGTCGCCTATTGAGAGAACTGTTGCTGCTATACTCCCCAACGGTCACACCAAGGCCATTGTTCGCACTGGGTGAATAGCTACTGTTTCTCGCGTGAACCGAATTAGCGTGCCGGATTTGTGCGAGGTTTTGTCGAACAGGATCTGGTCTTCCAATATCGACGGTTGAGCGACGATGTGAATCAGGCGTTGCAGGAGGAGTTTGCAAGACCACAGAGTCAAATTCGTTTGATTCTTGGTACACTAAGTTGGCAGACCATCGAGGTTTAGATGGTTTGGGAAGTTCGTCTTCTTCCTTTTCCAGAGCTTTCTTGTTTCTTTCCGCCTCCAGCTGTTGAAGTTTTTGAATCTCTAGAATTCGTGCTTGAACAGCCGCTTTATTTTTCTTGTCTTTTTCTGTTTCTAGCCGCAAAGTCTCTAATTCATGAGACTTTCGACGTAAGTATCTTTCAGTCCTAGCAGCTTTTGAGCGTTTAGTAAGAGATCCGGTTCTGTTGAGACTGTGTGCGCTACCGTACATAGATTGTGAAGAAAGAGATTTTTCATCCTCTTCTGAACTAGAATCTTTGTGCTTCGTTCGGAGATTTTCTGCTCTCACTTTGAGCGCTTGGCGTCGCTCTTTTCTAGCCACATTGTCGATGCTACTCGACCTCTTACTCAATGAATAAGAGCAATCGGGCAGTAAAGCGGACGACTGATTTGTCCGAACCGGCATCACTGAATCGTGAGACGCTGATACTGCTCGTTTATGGAGTCCACCCGAAGCAGGAATCATTACTGGAATACCTAGAGGTTGTCCAGCAGATGCGCAGTTGTTACTGGCTAAAACTTTTTCAGGTGCAACCCTAACAACAGTCCTGCCGTCTTGTAAAACGGTGAATCCATAGTTAGTGCGGGTGTTTGTAGCAGAAGCCGGAGATGCTACACTTGGGTTTGACGGCTTCACTCTAGGTTTCGGTTTCTGATCGTCGTCACTGCTTAGTGAATCTTTTGGGTCATTTTTCCTGCGTTTCTTGAAAAGACCTAAGAGAGATCGTTTGCTTTTCTTGTCGTTGGCCAGATCGCTATCAGCTTTTGATTGATATTGGTCTGGGGTTGAATGACGAACATGCTTCTGTTGATTTTGAGTTAGTAGGGCTGAAGAAGGTAAAGGTTGCTGAGGCCTCGTTTGTTTATGGGACGAGGTCGAGTGGGCCACAGGACTTGAGTTTGGATTGAAGGGTTGCTCAAGAGGAAGTCTGCGCGATGAGACATTTTGGCGATTGTGCGACAGCGGATTTTGTTGAGAATCTTCTCCAGGTGTGTGCTGGTTCGTGTAAAATGATGCTGGATTGAAACCATTTTGAGAATGTAATGTGCTTTTCGACGAGTGTGGACTGTTAGAAACAATAGAGTCATTTTTACGAGTGGGTGTAGGGCTTCTGCTAATGGCAAAAGCATCTCGAAATGAGGTTTGCGGAGACAGGTGTTGAGTCGAACGCGCGTAATGACCTGGTAAAGACTTTGCTTTTTGTAAAGAGAACGGATCATTTGCACATGAAATGGCTTGATATTGTGAGCGTTGACCAGGAAATACTTGACCAATCAGTTGTGATTGAGATGGGTTGGGTTGAACAGTGTTTGACCGAGCTAGATGATTGGACGTGGCTCTAAAGTTGTTGCTATGCTGTTGGTGCTCTGACGTAGACTGTAGGAGTTGAGGGGACGATTGTTGGTGTTTGATCCCAGGTTGGGCGCAGACGGGGGATGGAGAGGAGGATGAGAAAGGCGAGCTTTTGACGAAGGGATGACTCCCGTCGTCCATCGCCCCCTGCCCCCCTCTCCTTGTAGGTCGTCCTCCTCCGCTCTGGATGCTCTGAAGAAAAAAAGCAGGTTAGTATACCATCGCATTTGAAAAAACTTCCACACAGACACAAATACAATAAAGTAATAGACCGTGTTCAAATCGAATATTGAGCTTAAGCCATCAAAGACGAAATAAAAGCAATGAGAAACTATTTTTTGACATACTTTTAGTTCAATGTTATTAGTTGAACATCTCGAACTAAGCCCTATAAAGAAAGAACATTTATGAAAGCATAAAAGGTCATAATAGTATATATGAAATTGTCAGAATGAGAGACGAAAGTTAAGATAGAATTAACTGAAATTCACGCCCGCCTTCTGTGATCACAGAAGTGTCATGCAACGTCATTGCTCAAATGAACAGTGTATGCACATGTATGCACGTTTTTTCAGAAATGGGCAAATGTTTGTGATAAAATAGATAAGAACCTTAACTAGGATAAGGATACGTGATTCATTTAGATAATATCAATTTCATATTTAAATATTTCACCTATTTGTTTGTGAGTTCTTGCTCGTTTTTCATACGATGGTGAAAACTGATGTGTATAAATAGGTACAGGGACCAATAAAATGAGTGCATACTGTGATAGGGACATCGAAATTTTCAAAAACGCTGTAAGTTTGCAAAGTAAGAATATAAAACCCCGTTTTTTGAGCCTTGATTATCACACGGGATAAGCACAAAGTATGTAATCACTACGAGAACTGCAAATTTCAGCAAAATATCACTAAACAAATTATACGAATTTATGAAATAATTGGCTCGCCTAGTTTAGGGCATGACATTGCATAAAACAGCCGTAACAGGAAGTATACGAAAGCAAACGCAAGCAGCAGTTGGTGCAGCAACTATGCATGTCAAGTAATAAGGCCGCTATACCGGGCACGCGACGTCAGAGAAGCGCCTTCACTCTTTTAGACTTGGCCGCGCCTCCCAAATTGCATACTGCCACCCTTGGCCCTCAAGATATCACGGTATTTCCCTCATCAAGAAGCACCCAAGCAAACACTCGCGTCTCCTCTCTAGCGTACGTACGACCAAGGCCTCCGAGGCCACATCCCCACGCACGAACGTACGTACCCTTCGTCAGGAGTCGGATATTCATGCAGAAGTTCTCAACCATACTAATGTTATTTGTGATGCTAAATTTTGTATTATTTTTGGAAATCAACTAAGGCAAAGCTCAAAATACCGACCATATAACCATTCAACCTTATTAAATAGAGTTTAGAAACAGATACAAGTGAGGAAAGAACTACGCACTTTCCAATCACGGAAAACAGATTTAGAACCAGGATATACATCTTTAGAATGTCCGTGTGAATCTCTAGAGAATAAAATGTTGTATAGATAATTAGATTTGAGCCTGAAACCATTCGGGATTATATACAGCACTTCCAGCCATACAGCATCAAAACTTGCTAAAAATTTACTCCCCAATGCATCAGAAAAAACCGGGTTATGGAAAACTTTGATTTTTTTTAATAGTAAATAATAAATTTGTCTTCTGATATTTTAGGCTGGTTTTCGGTTGTCAAAAGAAAGAGCTTGACAGTTGCTGAACAGAAATCAGTATTGTAGCGATTTAAAAAAATTCTTAGTCACAAGTATGAACCTTCAAGACAGACTGATTGCAAACTTTAAAATAGCGTATTAGAAAGAAGATCCTAGAGTTTATTGAACAACGCGATCTGAAAATCATCCCCCCAATGGAGCTGAAAAGTTGCCGGCGGATTTCACTAGATTTAATCGGTAAGGTAAGCATTAGCGAAGCAAATCGAATGAGGCCGACAAGAATTAGCTGACTAAGATAATAAAGTTCTATCAATATTTCAGCCTCATTCCTCGCCAACCTATGAGGTGGAATCGATGAAGCATTTATCTTCACAGCAACAATTGCACTTAGCCAATACCACAGAGAAAAGAATTTTTTTCCTCGTAAAAACTGTTTCTCTCGTATTGTTCAGACCAGCATGAAGCAGACTGTCGTATAGTGCCGGTAGTGTGTGTTTTATTATTTTTCACTTGACTACTATTGTGAGGTACAATTGAACATACGACACCGTTAAAGGGGATGAAAATTCTAACAGTGCGGTAAAATTTTTGTTACAAGCAGCCATAATCCAAAAGAATAAAATGTTTTTATACCTGCACATTCAGGAGAACATTTGCAAGTGAGATACATGATCCAATGGATTGAAAGGACGTTTTTTTTTTAAATTTGAGTTCAAAAATGAAAATTAATAATGTACCATTGAAATAACCATTTACTCGAAGCAATAAGATATTTTCTCGATATTTTTGTGCACTAAAGTCTCATAAAGTCTGCCACTTTGAACTCACGAGCTGAGCAACATAACGCTTATTCTAGTTCGCCAGCAACGTATTAACTCCCTTGGGTTAGAGTACTAAAAATAAACGCCACAGAGAAAGCAAGCCGAGACTTCGGAGACGTGTGGACTAGACTTCACTAAGCCACTTTAGCAAGTCCGAACTGATCCACAATTGCTATTTCAAGAATAAAGAGAGCGAGGCGGCGCGCAAGGAATCGCTAACGAGCATCGGTATAAGTAATAAAAATACACCACTGAATTGTGATCGCGTGTACACTAGATACTTCCTCTTGAGCATCTAATAGATTGAGTGTTTCTGATTGCCTACAAAGTCATCATTTACCATTCTAGAACCTTACTTATAAAATAAAAAAATGAAATTAATACAAAACAATTTTATATTAATGAGTTTCAATTACTTAATTAGAAAAAGATATTATGAAAAAATAAATTAGCTGAAAATGGATCCCAACGAAAATCAAATTAACTCAGGCACTTACAGTGACGATCATCACAGCCCGTAAGGTTTTACAAATTACCATGACACAAACCCACCATCGTTTTGAAAACGGAGGCTAACTTTACAGCACAACTGACCAAAAATTAATAAAAAAGTACAATAGGAACGCAAGAACCGGCCGGTGTAGCCCCGTTTGTAAAAAAAAAAACACTGGTATGAGGCGTTCGAAATATTTCCGGCTCATTGAACACAAACAAGAGAATGGCATGGGAAGAGAAGGCGCTCGCAGCAGAGGAAATGAAGACACCGACACAATAAGAATAGACTCCGACGAGCCGGTCAGCGCGAGCAACATACTTAAGAGTGTAGTGGGGCACAGTCATCGTTATAACATGCACCTATAGTAGCTCGGGCGCTACCATATCACGTTATGAGGTGTTGTGCTAGCTATGAACACTTAAAAGTGTTCATGTACTGTTCTGGGAGAATAGGTTGAACTTACAGACATGCAACATTTGTTTTGCATTTATATTGTTTAAGTTAACGTTTCAAAAAGTCAATCATACAGTTATCAACACTCTAGTGAATGGCAGTTACCTATTTAGATGATACGGCCCGTCTAAGATGTGTAGAAGTCGTGTACGAATGTAAAATATCTTTTAGAATAAACAGGACTGTGTGAACAGTATACGGTCCAAGTAAGCAATAATAGCATCATATTACATAAAAAATAACACAGGAAAGTCCAACCTTTGAATTGTGATATCGTTCGTATAAATGAGATATCACTGCAAGAGGTACTCAATGCATTTTAATCTAGGTGCTTAATATCCGCGTACTTACAGAAAAAATAAAAAGCCACTAACACGAGTCCTTTCTGTCATCATCAAAAAAACACAACACCAAAATTCCACTTACATCGTTGAAGATCGATTTAGCAGCTTCCTCTTCGATAGCCTCAGTTTCAGACATGACGTCCAATTCATCGGACTCGGCCCCTATAAAACCGAGCCTCCGCTGGGATATGACATTCAATGCAGTCCCACTGGGCGGATGCTTTTTCTCACGCAGTTTTGCATTTGTTAGATTCGGACAGTTTGAAGTTTGAAAAATACTCTCGCCAGTTGAACTTCTCTGTAACATTGGTGCAACCACCGCCGTTTTTTGGTGTCGAAACGATACGCTGGGCTTTTTAGGAAGCTCTTTTTCCGTTGCCAAAAGTTCTCGCGAACAAGAGTTGGTGGTTGTCTTTTGCTCCCAAACTTCCTTTGCTTTAAGAACTGACCCATCAATGGAGGAAGTTTTTTTAAGGGGAGCATCGGGGCCTTCTCGTCGAGCCCACGGAAGGCATGAAACCTTAGACGGGGACTCAAATCTAATGGGGGACCAAGACAAAGCGCGGTTACGACTATTGCAAGGGGGTCCAGAAAGGTTGACTGTTGAACGAGCGCGAACAGGAGGTGAGCTACCCCAAGGCGGACTCAGTATTCCGTAAAAAGGGGTGCTCAAGTTCGAGGATGAAAATGCTCGCTGTTTCACGTCCATCTTAGAGGTGATCTACAAGATGATATTCAAGCACAAAATACTTGGGATATTATGTTCACACCATAACCCAGAAAATGGATTATCTCTCCATGCTCATCACTAACAGTAAATTACTGAACAAAAGCAAAGTTACGACGAAGTTCACATTTTGATAACCAGTTCCTGCATGAATATACCAAAACTTCCTCTTGAGTAACCCTTCACACAAAAATTCAAACTGAAACAGAAAGACACTGGTTGAGGCAGCGCGTCACACACCACTACGTCGATCCAACTGAACTGTGGCTGTACGCGCACGTCGGCGGTGAACTGTCTAGCGTGTTCAGTACGCGCACCTCACAACAATGTTCCATCAACACAAAGTGTTTTAATTTTCTACTTCGATCTCAAGTAAGATTAGCTTACATGCAACACTGCTTAAAATATGACAGTTTCACGGTTATATTTGGGGCAACATCCTGTTTTGGTAATAGAATGTAAGCCGATGAAATATTCTTAGGATCTATTATAAGTAAGTATTATATATTTTAAGGGCAGCTTCGTTCGAGTAAATAAAAAATGATAGCGTATGAAATATTGAATGAGAAATACACATTGAATGAGTCTAGTTCGGTTCACAATTGAAGCATTATGCGAAAAAACATCGAAATTTGCTGATGGTAGCATGAATCGTCCAAATTGATGTAAGAGAAATTTCACCTAGCATTTCTAGAAAAATTTTCGCTAACCATGAACATAAACGAGCGACCACTTTACCGAATAAACATACCAAGTGCGGAGAGTAGCATAGAACAACAAACATAAATAGCTCTGCAACATAGAGCTGACAGAGCCGAGTCTATCGCCACCTCGCCCAGAATAGAGCTGCAAGCTCGCCCCTTTATTGCAGACGTGTTCACGAACCTCCTACACCATGCTACTTTTATATACCTTCTTCGGCACAAACGTTCACGCGTTTTGCATCATAGTATTTTGTATTGTAAGCCATGATCCAACTACTACATATTCGTTACCCTAGAAATTAAGATATCAGTTGAAGTCTGAGATACATGCACCAAGTTGACGTGATCCGTACCCTGCTTCCCGCTAATTCGTCTAGAATTTTAAATTAAATAATTTCAATCCCTTGCTCAACGTCATACAGCGCTCTCGAAACTTACACATTAATAACTTAATTCTGATATATCACATTAAAAGTGATAAATTTACTTAGCGTAGAAAATAAATTACATTTCTGTGTGTCTCGCATCAATTTTTGTGCATCTCTTATGAGATACATTAAAGCAGGATCATAATGCAGAAATTTGTCAGGACGTAAATCTCACGTCGGCTAAATAGTTCTGCTAAAATGTATATTTTTTATATTACGGTCTATTATAAATCTTTTGACGTTCAAGAAAGATTCCAATTCTAACTATGACAGATTTTTTTTGGTAATTTGAATGTAGTCCATTTGATAAATTAGTGAATTCATTATACACTTTATGAAACGTAGTTTGAACTTACAGAATTGAAAACAGCGAATATTTTTTCTTCTCGTAGTTAGTTATGATTAGTAATTTGGCAACAGTATAGAAATTCAAATGGCAATCAATCCTACAGATCTCATTTTTTCTTCTTTTGTATTAACTTATCGAACAACATTCATCACGAGAGATTTTCGATATCTGGTGCCTAGATGACTCTTACTCTCATCGACAATCATTATCCTCGTTAGCTTAACTCATCCTCTCGCAATCACACTAACACTAGCATTTCGCAATAACACTATCATGCTGCAGGTGTCAAACCAATAGGAAGACGCGTACCATAATAAATTCAATCCACAGATTCCATGAATCAAAATTTTTAAAATATGATACGTTTAGAACTCCTTTTTGGTCTGCCAGTGCACGACCCCACGAGTTTCTTTCTACGAGCTCTCTACACGAATTCTAAAAGCTCGAGCATGTGTAAGCAAACTTAGGCGACCACGGATAAACATTTCACTCATGTGAACTTAGTTTTAATTATAAATGTGCAGAAAAAACGAGAACCGCAAGTAGCTGACCAGCCGGTAGTGCACAACCCGTTTGATAGAAAACCGCGCAGTGGGAGCGAATGCTCGGAGACTACTGAAGCTCCGCGTCTTGGGTGCACTCCAAATGAATGGTGGTGCACCACAGCATCACAGATGAAGGCAGTGGTGCACCACAGCATCACAGATGAAGGCAGTGGTGCACCACAGCATCACACATGAAGGCAGTGGTGCACCACAGCATCACACATGAAGGCAGTGGTGCACCTCAGCATC
>VCRD01004954.1:1758-27668 GCA_006783055.1 Trinorchestia longiramus
GAGACGCCAAAAAGAAAATGCAGAGACGCCAAAAAAAATGCAGAGACGCCAAGAAAATGCACAGACGCCAAAAAATACAGAGATGCCAAAAAAAATACAGAGACGCCAAAAAATACGGAAACGCCAAAAAATACTGAAACGCCAAAAAATACAGAAACGCCAAAAAATGCATAGATGCCAAAAAGCGAGTAAGAATTGAGCAAGGTACAATATCCGGTGCTGGGATTATACAGTATACACACACTTCTGGTGTTCTGTATGTATCTCCGCAATATGTATGAAGATAAGACAGTAATTTTAGGCTACTGTTAATGAGCGATTCCTCTGAAATAAATTGTGATGAGCTGCAAGGATTCGAGAACGAGTTTCAGTCGTAATTATTTTGAAGAACTCCGAGTCTGAGATCACGCTTGCAAATGCAATATGCCTTCAGACGTTGGTAGAGCTTTCTTATCTGTCTCTCTTGAATTCATAATCTTGCAATTCACTAGCATAACGCTTCTAAATAACAGTATGCAAGAATCAACGGGTAAATTGCAATTAGGCTTTCAATTCAACTGTGTTACTCTAAGGCAAATGCCACGCTAACGGAGAGCATTAAGGCAGATTTCTGCTTGCGTTTTTCACTATAAACATTCAACTTTCTCGCTGTTGTTTCACGCCTTAGTTTAAAAATTTTGTGCTCAGTAGGTCAGCAAAATGATCTTGTTATTTGCTAATGTGGGTGCAGCATATAAACAAGTAGAAATGTACCAACTGCTCACCATGTAGGCGAGCGCAAGCGCTGAGCGCAGTTTGGTGCAGTCGTGTCCGGTGAGCAAGAGGAGCGCGACGCAGCTGCTGCAGACGCTTCTGTTCGGCCACGCTGCCAGGCCCAGTTTGTACAGACCTCGCGCCCACTCCTCTCGACTGTTCGGGAAAAAGGATTTCAAATGAAAAATTTTAAATAAAAATACCTCGAACACGGGCCATTTGGCTATATTAAATTCAAAGTTCATGATTCATTTTTGCTAAGGTAAAGCCATCGACACGGTGAATCATTAAAATCTATTTCAACTAGTAATACAGCAGCACGATTGCGGTAGGCAGATCATACGTACAGAACAAGCGAGCACCCAGCTCTTATCAATTCAAAAACAGGTTAGGTGCGTAAAGAGGTAAACCAAGTAATTCGTCTGCAGTTGCATTAGGCGTCAACATTGTTAACGACATTGAGGAACGAAGAGACCGAAATTATGACATAACAACGGAACCCACAATAAGCTCTTGCAATAAGCTTCGGTGATTCTGTTATGGGTAGCTAGAAAGACCAGACGGGAAAACGCCAATGTATGCTTTTGAGAGCCAACGCACTGTCGAAGCCAAGAATCCTGCGTATTCCCCAAGAGACCGCTACGTACTCTATGTGGAGCGGTGACTACTCCTCCAGGATGCATCCTAGGAAAGGGAAGTGGTCATTCCATAGCTATGAAGTCCAATTACAAAGCAAAAAAAAAACTACTCTCGTTTGATTTCTTATGATCTCTTTGAAGACTACAAGAAACACGGGGAAACTCAAAACTCGTAGCCTCAAAGACAATGTCAACGGCTAGTCAAATTGCAACGAAACGTCTTCCGGTGGAAACTTCATGAATGAAAATTGAACATTCTAAAAGACTTTGAATGGACAATGCATCAGCAAAGTGATTTATATATATATATATATATATATATATATATATATATATATATATATATATATATATATAAGAAACAGTTGTTTGGCTAAAATCAAGATCATAAGCTTGCATTAAAGATTAAGGTAACGTAGTTCTATGAGAATGTTGGAAATGTTCCCCAGCAAGTGTTTCAAAACAACCACAGAAAATTCGTATTCAGATAGGAAAAAGTGCAATCGAGTATGAGAACACTATGCTTGATTGTACGAATATATGTTGCAAGCATGTATGAAAAAGTTAGACAAATAAACACAAACCATGAAAAATCAATGTAAAATTGTGATAAACAAAAACCTGGATATTTTGCACTGCGTAATGGAAAATACGACTTCTGACAGAATTTGAGCAAAAATTAATAATTTCGAGACCTTTCAATCTCAAATATAGGTAGGTATGACAATCGTGTTATTTTAGTGAGAAATGGGTTCATATCATAAATTTGTGCATCTATACCCTACAATTTCCCACTGATCAAACTTACACGTATCTTAAAGTAGGATTTTACTAAAAATTTTATGCAACTAATTATTTTATGCAACTTAATTAGGTTACGTAGTAGATATGAATTAGAAAATAAGTTTGCATGGACACTTAAGGAAGGAGTTAGCAAAATTCTAACAAAATTTTGAAAACTAATAAAATGAGAAACACTTCAGGTCACATGCGCACTTTTTATTCAGTCACCCGTGACGTACGGATATTTTCATCATCAACTTACTTGAAGGACGCAGGAGCCTGGTTGACGCAAATAGCCGCGTATATAACTGCCAATAAATGATTTTGGCTGGATATCAAGTAGTCGATGAAGTCTTTAGCGTAGTAGAGGCCGTGGAAACCTCTGTACACCCTGGTCCAGAAAGATTTTTCATTAGATATTTCTAATTTTGGCCACAAAGTTTGCTTGCACAACGTAGAAGGCAAACTTCACTCTAGCAAACTCTTTGGCCAACGGAATATTTACATCAGTTGCTAAATCCCATACTGAACGGAATACCAGCTCTCTGATACGAACGATGATATTCTCAATTCGAGATCAATCGAGGAAATTGACAGTTTCCGTCAACTCTTATGTATACCCATCCAGATCATATAATCGCGACTTCGTCGAAATCTGTAGCTATTATTGCCTTGAAAAGTTTAGTCGTCTGTGTTGCACGTTACAACAGACTTATTACAAGATATCAAAGAAATGGTAACAATTTATGAGAATAATTAACATAATAAACATCAATAGAAATTCATCCATGTTTTTCGTACGTGCATTGCCCAAAGTAGCTCGGATGTTTCATTCACCGAGTTCCTGCTGTACGAAAGTTATGTTTATACTCGTAATCAAAGCAAAGAACATTTAAAGAACTGTTTCCATGTTAGAAATCAGCTTTTTACGATTAAAATTTTGGCCTCTTGTTCAGTAGATATATAATAAAGCATGCTGATGTCACTTTAAATCCAGAAATTGAAACGCGGTTTAACCCAAGTCAGATTGTATACTCACCTCAAAAGTTTTCCAATAATTTTTTACATTTTTTATGGAGGTCTTCCCTTTTTTTAACTCTGTTAATGATTACTATTGAATACACCTCATTTGTGGCCTCCAGTTAATTTATTGGAGATTACTTTTGTCTTGAAAATTCTAACAAAAAACTCTTTCCCATGCATGTTCCCTCAACCTTGTTCGCCAAAAACAGGTTTACTAATTTACAATTACTCTTACTCTAATTACTCCAAAACAGATTTACTAATCAGAGCTCTAACTCCTGAGAAAACAAGTATTTAGTCCAGAGGTCCTGCAAGTTATACAATTTCCCTAATATCCAACAGGCTAAGAAACGATCATGCGTAAGAGCATAAAACGAGGCAAAAATTAAGGAAGATTGAAGGCACTGTATTATTTCTTGAACTCCCGTCGCGAGATCACTTGTGAAATACCGAAACGCGAAAAAATATACAAATCTAATAACTCTATATCAACTATACTGGTTGTCAACATTTTCTCAGTTTGGACAATGACCATCTTGAAAACGCGAGAAACAAACGAGTAAAGTAGACACGTACTAAAGAATAAATTGTTTGCTAACTTGAAAAAGAAAAAAAACTAGAGCTAATCAATTTATATTTTTTCTCTAAAGAATTTTTGAAAGGCCCCTTTCGTTTTATTACACCACCTTTAGCCTCGATAAAAGTTTGCTGTCATAACCTGAATGAGCATCCATGGCGTATATCTGATCAACAGTGAAATTATTTTCTTGCACAGTTCATTTTCCTCGCCGTTTTCGAGCCTATTTATAATCGAGTGCTTTCAGATTTCCACATTTCGCACTCTTTCTGTGATGTTACACTGATGCAATTCAACAATGAGATACTTTTATTCCAGTTTTGAAAAAAAACCAGGCGTGCAAAACCAAAAGCAGTGACTTTTCGAAATATTTGGTCTTTCATAACGTAGTTTAGTTAAAACTAAGAAGTGCATATTAATTTCTCCAATGTTTTTACAAGGTTTGATCATTGAGTATCCGAATTGGTGCTACTGGAAGGAAATGGAAGCACAACAATTTGACATCCAATTTCGTTCAGAAGGAGTCCCATTCAGATGCCACACTCATTATACAACGCTATTTTCATTCTTGGTTGTATTTCTGGAAACAGTTTTCTGGAATAATATGCAGCTGCCACGTTGCATTCACTTTAATTTCCTTGAATGTTTCTTTCGAGCGAAATTTGGAAGAAAAACATCCCAGCAACATAGGAAATTGGTCGGATCTGAGCTGAGCTGAAGGGACAGGTGTATTATGAAGTAATTGTTTCTCACTGGAGGAACACTGTGTTCGCCTTTTCGGTCGAATAGCGTCCTGCTCACACTGCAAAACATTACAGTACTACTCGTTCATTGTCTGACCAGATGGAGCACACTTGAGATGACGGTTAAGAGTTTCCCCAGAATGCTCGTCACTGTCTACTTGTTTTCGGCCATCTTAGAAGCATCTGAGCAGATCGTACAAATTTCATACACTCTTGTCCGGATACCGAAATTCTGTGTACGTCTCTCGGCAGATATCACCAAATCCATGGAAAATTTGTTATGCCAATTCTTTGTTCAACTTTGCCAATCAAAGCCACTGCTACGATCAAACCGTACACCCGTTACTTCTTAGTACCGAGTGTGAGCTAGAACTTAAAAACTCGATATGCATGCGTTCAAGGTCAGTCTATCAAACTGCTTTATTTTCAGTGCTTTAGCTTCGTTTCTGTAGCAACATTTCACATACTTTTCTAAACTCGTGGAGTATAATAATTTTTAAATTATTTGCATAGCTTAGGAAATTATAAACTGGAATCGTTCAGCGACTTTCGGGCCACCCTGTACTTTGCCTAAGTCATATTCATAAGTCAAACCCCTACCGAGGCATTAAAGAAATTATGAACTAACAAAATCACATCCTAGACTCGACATGCATTAGGCTATTTTGGCAAGTAATTTCGCTTTTTACACAAAATGTAACTAATAATTCTACCATTTTTTTAGGGCGATCACTCCAGCAAAACAAAGACACTGGAATTTTACTTGCCCGTACAGAAGTCAACCTTTTTAGTACGTAATTTTATAAACCAATGCCAGGACCGGCCAACTACTCACGAGTCTGCGCAGAACAAGCATATCCATGAATGCCAATTATTTTCGTCCGATGATTCTTCGTCATCGCTCAATAAAAATTTTGTGGTCAAGTCACCTCCAAAGTGCTTAAAAGGGGTCTTCAGCTTGTCGATGTTTGGATAACTCACCCCACATAGCCAAACCGAGGCAACTTCGAAAAATATGTTCTCCGGATTTCCTGCATGATTCGGTAAGTAAACATTCAAATTCTGAAGTATTAAATCTTCTAGGAATGTGCTTTTATCATCCGCGCTTTTGTTCAAAAATTCTTGACGTAAGTTATACCAAGTCTTTAAATCACAGCACTCTTTTGTATCCGCTGAGACCGTTCGTAAGGATGATAGACCGAGGTATTCACAGATCATTTCCTGAAATTCACTTTCCTTCACCGCCAATTTCAATGGACTGTCATTTGGTTGAATACAATCAAAGGCTTCGGTATATAAAATTCGAGAGAATATCTTGAATGGCTTCCGGCGATCCGACTTCATAAAGATCCCTACTGAAGCCCACTGGTTCAAACAGAGTATACGTCTATATTTCGGACAACTTTCCAGCATATCAACAAGTGCCGGTGAAATTTCAAGTTGTTCATCTGTTTCAACTGAAAATAGCCGATTTGGCAAAAAAAATGGTGGCAGATAAAAATTAATTAATGATCTCTGCCCTTTTTGTGAACCACACTCGAGAACTAACAGCTTCTGCAATTTTGCAGCGGTGTAAGTTTTATTTTCCTTCAGTACACAAATAGTTTGTGCGTTGAAGAAATTAGCATGAACATTCATCACTGTATATTGCAAAAATCTATCAAGTGATGTCTTATCAGAAAAATTAACAGAATTTTTTTGCTTCCATTTGAGCAAGAGCGAATCTAGACCAGGAAGGAAGCCATTGAAAGCTAGAACTTTCCAGAAGGTATTCAGCTTCACTCGACAGTCCTTACCTGAAAGATGAAAAAATATGTTAACGGTACTACGTGAGTGAATGCTCAAGAACTTAAAATGCAGGGGAAAAACAAAAAAAAATATCTACTCTGTTGAACCTAAACGCCGAATCTCGGTAAAACTTTGCGATTGAGCAGCTGAAAAATCGAAAAACGAGTATTATTTCGGTTTACTTTTTTTGATTGTACGAGTATTAGCAATCTCATCTTCATTCACACTCTGTATTTACAGAAAAAAGCTTACTTCTAATTCGAACCAATTGAACAAAGTTCTTCAAGAGAAATTTACATCCACAATGACATATCCTGCTATTTCCTGGTAGTGGAAGACAGAAATTTTACTTTTGTAATGGGATGAAGTCGCTAGCAGTCAGCTTCCAAGTTATCGGTACGTCGTGTTTGTCATAATGTATGAATTTCATAAAGATATAAAAAGGTTTGCAGTATAAATGAAACATTTGAAAGATTTTGCCATGGGTTTGCGACGGATGATTAGTAATAACTTCTCGAAGCTCCATCCGTATATGTGGTAACTAGGTCTCCGAACGTATGTAATTGAGACCATAATTTCTTCTCAAACGCACCCTTCTTGTAGGAGGCCACGTACATATAGGTAACCTGTGACAAGGATTATCAAAAGTTTTTCCATCAGATCTGCGGAGGGCTAAAAGTGACTTTTATCCGTGAACCCAATTTAGAAAATGCTGTAGTGCGGTTACCCTTTCACATCACACGTATTTATGTATGTCAATATGTATTAAATTACCCGTATCTTTCAGGGTTCATGCATTGATCAAGATTTTACAGCTATTACTTTCAGAATCTCAAGTGTACTAATACAATTTGAATACTTACGAGATGTCATGAGGCAGCAAATTCTCATCATATTATTCGATTCTTTGTCGAACTGGCATAATTCCTGGATTGAGTATTTCATAGTGCATTGGAGGAACTGAGGAGCGTCCCAAACCTTCAACAGGCAGCCCATCCAGTTTCTAGCGAGAATAGGAAAAACATTAACAGCATAACGCACACTACTCTTTGGATTTCATAAGAAAATTACCTGTCGTTTAATATTTCTGCTGTTTTCGTCAAGAATGTGAATAGATTACACTACTCTGCGTGGTTAAGATTCGTGTAATTTTAAAATTTTCTGCGTGTATTTTGCATGCTGATCTCAAAAGTATCATAATTTTGTTCAATAAAAAAAACTTTAAGACCCTCAGATCAGAGTTATGTTCAAAGAATCGAAGTGTGATTGCAGTATTGATGCAATTGAGAAGAAAACCTGGCATGCCTTGAAGTCTAATATATCTAATTTTCTTATCTATTACTACCTACTTTTGAGCTAGAAAGTTCTTTGTGCACGCATGTTCATCAAAATGCACTTCCTCAGCTCTCACTTAGACTACTTTATAGAGAACTGTGGTGACGTGAGTGAGGAATAACGAGAACAGTTTTCATAAAGATAGCCGTGAAATGGAAGAGCGCTACCAAGGGTCCGCTGGGATATCAACATGCTCGCCGACTACTGTTGGTGTTGGAAACAGAATGCCTCAGACACCAAGCACCGAAGAAATTATTTATGACAGCCACTTGTGCATGTCTAACTGTAAGAAGATCAATGTAGTCGACATATTTTGGTCGTGTTGTGGTTAGATTTCCTAAAAATAATGTATTGTGCGTAAAAATTTTGACATCAGATTTAAAAATTAAATTTATCCCTAATTCCCGTAAAATATGATCTGATAGGGCAACGTGAATTATACTTTTTGAATCCGTGCAAAATGAGTGAAGAATCAACTAAGAAAATCCGCACTTCATAATTTTTTCCACATGCAGCCGAGTTATATGAGGGCTATAATTATGTGAAGCAACTTTAATAAGATTCAATTTCATGTTTATTCAAGCATCTTCGACATCAACTTATTTCTTTGTGCCTGCTCACAAATGAAAATAGCGCCGAAAATTCGTACACTTTTTAATAGAAAATCCATAGCTTAACCTCTAAAATCGGAAGAAGCTTCAGCATTGATACCCATAATTTCAGACAGCCGTGTTAATTTAGAGCAACGATGGGCAAATAGTAGTCATGAGATTAAAAAGTGAAATACTTCGCAATACCTGATTCAAGACTGATGCTGTCTAATTTTAAAGAAATTCTATTGTCAATGAATATACATGACCGCTACATCTATCGGAAACGAACATCAACGTTTTCAAGTAGGACTAGTTTTTTCTTCCTCGTACAAAGTTGTGGGCTTATTCTCACGGTTACCAAAAATTTATTCAAAGTGCAAGCTCTTACCTTTCATTGGGCACGCTAACTTTGAGCTCAACACGCATGTAAGCTTCGAGCAAGAAGGCGAACGTTTTGTTCATAGTCGCGTCGATCATACTCCATCGAAGTAGTAATTCTCGAGCCAAGCAAACGACGAATAGGTTTTTACTGTTGAAAAATATTTCTGAAACTTTCAATTTAAAAATCTTTCCAACTTCATTAGCTTTGTCAATTATGTCTTCCAGGGATTGAAGCGGAAAATGTCTTTCAAGATAGTGAAAGAAAGCTAACAAAGCGCTCATTTTGCTTCGAATTGTTGATGGGTGCCATTCTTTCAGCACCTGGAACATGAACAAACCTGGCTTGTTGAAATCCACGAGATCGTATTGCTCACTCAAAACTTTACCATCATGGCGTACGACGTTTCTTGATAAAGGAGACGTTTCTTTGAGTAAATTGAGCTTCCTCGTTTGTTTACGACAATCTCTGAGACGCTCCATGAAATTCGCGACTTTCCAGTAGCAAGGATGCTCACTGTATCTGACAATTTTGCCATACGATTCTAGTTTCGTCGCAAACCTTGAACATAAATCTTCGATGTTGGCTACAAACAACCTGAACATATCAAATTGGTAAAGTTTACATAACTCCGTATTTTTTTCTTTCGAAATTCCTCTTCTGAACACAAGGAGACGGCGGCCACTCCTGAAGGAATTTTCTAGCTGTGAATAAATTTGGGTTACCGACTGGCTACGGACAGTCGGGGACAACTTCCAATCTTTGAAAATCTTCGTCACATTAATGACTAAATCCAGAAACTGATTTGCATTGTTTTGAACTAGATCCCAGTTGTCGGTTACATTTTCATCGTGGCAGGAGTACTCCATTACTGAAAAGTTAAAAAATATGTCCAGCACATCCCAAATTTTTTACACGAAAATAAACGACGGGAATACTGAACCTAATCCCGCCAGCAAAATAACTGCCTCCTCTGAGTAAATCTGAATTAGGCAACTATTCACTTGATCATATATATTCGCATAAGTCGAACTTAATATCACAGCTATGTTAAGTCCCTCGTATTACATGTAACAACAAAGTTTTCATAAAGTATAATACCTTTGACTTTCACGAATTTCAGAATAGTGATCATTTCAATATACACGATTGTGTTGAACTGCAAAAAAGTAATTAACTGACCATTGGTCGTATGGATTAATAGTTCTATGCAAGTTTCAATATCTTGATCCTTCACCGCAGCATTCATTTTATTTTTCACTTCAGTAGGGTTCATACGTTGAGTCTGCATCCAGCTCACTGCAGTGCCCTGGAAGAGTGAAGTGTAAAAAACACGTGACAAGTAATCCACGTGGTTAGTGTGCTATTATGAGAACGAAGTAATTTCCGGCAACATTTTCTAAGTCACGAAGCATTCTAAATCAATTTCATATAATGTCCCCAACTGAATTTCGAATAACAACAGTCGTGTATGTGTCATTCGCATCAACTTAAATAACAAAGTAAATGCTTCAGAAAAATCATTTTGGTATCAGTAGGAATGAGGGAAACAAACTTGTTCAGCTGAACTTTTGTCACTCATGTTCTACGATTCTATTAGACTTTAGAATAAGATGCTTCTTCATAACGGGTGGAGCAAAAGTCACGTTACAGTTCAAAAAATCACTTGAAAAAATTTGATGAAAGAAAAGAAACGTTACATATTGAAAGAATGAAAAAAACAGTTCAATTATGTATCTAGTACACTATTGCAAAGAAAGTACTGAGCTAAAAGACGCTATTATCAAGCAAATAAAAATGACAAAATCATGCAATCAACAGTGAGCTAAAATAATGGAAAGTTATACGCAACATGGTGGATCTTTAGTTGCAGTGCAGAGGGACTTAAAATGTTTAACTAATGAAAAACTCCTTCCAGACACTACATCGTTGTGAAGTTAACATTTAAAAATTCTGTGTTTACAACTGATCAACGCTCTGGTAGACCATGAACAGAACGAAATACATGTACCATTCAGTGTGTTTCTAAGAATGTTGAACAAGAGCCACGGACGTCAACTAGGAAATGTTCCAGGTGACAGAATTTCTCGAAGATCACTGGATTGGATACTGATAAAAGCTTTGCAGCTGTATTCATACAAGATTCAACTAACCTACGAGTTACATAATTTATACCGTCAAAAAATGAACTTGCTTGCCGTTTTTTGGAACTGAAAAATTACAAGACTTACTTCGCACCAAATTATCTTTGATGGGGCACAGTCACATATGAGCGGATACGTATTTAAGTTATGTGCCAAGTCTGAGAGGATGAAAACTCTGAATAGTTCATGAACAACCACTTGATACAGAAAAGGTTACTGTCTGGTGTGGCATAACGAGTGTAAGAATCCTTAGTCCATACGTGTTCAAGGATGTTGACTGATTAACCATGACAGTGAAGGGAGACAACCACAGACAAATCCAGGAATATTTATGAACGCAATTGGAAGATCTAGAAGCGCTCAATATGTGGTTTCAGCAGAATGAACTTACACCGCACACGAAAAGAGAAACCTTGACAATGCTACGATCGAGTTGCATTTCCTGGTCGATCAAAATCACTTCCTAGAGAAGATTTTCGTCCACCAAGGTGGACAAGATTACAATTGAAGGAATCAGCAAAATAAGTAGAAATGTTTCGGAACACGTCATGAAAACTACTAGTACCTAGTACTATGCAAATAATTTACATCTGTGTGGACAAAATAGATAACATTTGAAGAATAAGTTTAAATAAAAATTCCATGAATTCCTCTTTCATTCTGTATGTAACGAGTTTTTTTCGGGCTGCATTAAGTTTTGTTATATTACGTTTTAAAAGTGTGACGTTACATATACTCCGCAAGTTACTGTTAATTTCAGTGTCAATTAAAACAACAATTAACGAGATGGGGCCATAGTTTCGCATCTCCGTCAGAAAAATTGGCCAATTATGCTGAATTGCTACCATTGAGTTACAAGCAGTTCTGATTTAACGAGAATGTCGTCGACTCATATAGACACTCTCTTGAAGATCAAACTAATTTTTTCCGTGCTTCAGACCATATACATACTTCCAATAATCTCAATAAAACAAAATTAGATTCCTGATTAGATTTCTTGGATGTTTCAATTAGCGTTACAAGATTCTAACACACATGCTTTTGTAAAGCTCTAAATAGAACTGTTCAATTTTTACCAGTGCTAACCCCGTACCCACGAAGTTTCAAGTCTCCAGATCCTCCCATACCTTCGCTTCCACCCTGCAGAGATGTCTGCCGTTGAAGAGGAGGTAGTTGAAGAAGTTGCGCTCCGAGGGTCCGTCCACAATTAGAAACGCATTGTTCCATTCGAAGGTGAAAACGAATTCTAGAATAGTTGGCTTCAGCAGAATGAACATTGCTTGCTTGTCTGTGGTACAATAAATTTTATACAGTTAAAATACCCGATGGTATCAAGAAAAAACTACTGAGTTATAGCTTTACAAATTAATTTTAGGGAAGACTGATAAGGTTTATTCTAGCTATAGAGTTATTTTCAATTAATTTATGTTTTAAAAACTGATGGACACGAGTTTTTTCAAATTTTGATACGCATTGGCAATATTCATTATCAGGGTTTTGCGAGATATTGCTTACAAATGTTGAGAACAGTACAAATAAGATTTATTTCAATCTGGGGTTGAACCTTACTCACTCCCTTCAGAATCCAGAAGTGCGAACACAAGCCGATTATCAGACGAAGTCGAGGACATTGTGCTGAACTCCGTAGACTGCAATCTACCCTTTACAGCAAGTGGAATGACGGAGGCAGTCACGCTTCTCTCTTCAATGGAAGAAAGCGGAAACGTAATATAGTAAGAAATTTTAAAATATATCCTTTTAAGCTTTACTATCAAGATAATTACAACTTAGGGGTTAATGAATTTAGATACTCGAGTATCATGTAGGGGTTTCTTAGTAATTCCATCGATAACTGCGAGAAAGCTATTCTTAGTTGACGCTCCTCTTCGCCTTGTGAAAAGTAATTGGACGACTTTCTCTTACTAAAACTATCGATAAAATGAGCTTTAGCAAATTTTATTAAGTACAATATCATTTCTTAACGCATATACTGCTTGCCAAATCACCGGTGTACGACTGGTTGGGTCAAGATGCAACAAGAGCAAGAGAACCAACTCTAGTACACACCAGGCACAGAAATCCCCATCAATAGTCAAGTATTCATGAACCGACACACCGCGTGAAGAACTCAAAAGTGTTATCTGAATTGTTTCAGTGAGCTGTGGTGGCTTTCCAAGGTTTACTCACTGGTATCCGTGCTTTCGACAATTAACATTTTTCCGAGAGACTCGCCTCCCTGAAAAATAAGAAGAAAATTTTCTGATATTTATGTAACATAAAATTTGTTGCGATTTGAGAAACTGAAAATGGTTAAAATGTAAATTTTAATTCTTGCAGGATAGACAATGTTATTTCTGGTGCTAGCTGGACTTTAACCATAGCTGCTTAGCTGTCTATAAACAACGAGTAACACAGTAGATAAATGAATTTGATAAATATAAATTAGTTGCCCACGCGTCCACAAAAAAAATCTACACTGGTTGACAGAGCTCCATAGTTGACCTCAGGCATGAGGCAAAGAATGGCTAGTTCAAAATTTATCCGGAAATTTTTACTACTAATGAAAAACCGCTAGGTAAGGATGTAACAAGGAGTTATGAGGAATTATTGATGCATTCCTGATTTAACCACCGTAGCCACAACAGGAGCGATCTCAATTATCCACGGTATTAAGAAGCAGTAATTAAATTGTTGTACGGGCACTGCATCTTTGAAGACTTGGGTGTGTCTGAGTTCTCAACCCCGTGTTCTAAACGCCGGTGGCCACATTTCGCGTTGTATGTGGCGTACGGACCCAAGGTTTCAACGCTTAAAGCCAACGCGGCGCACTCTCGCGGGTGTCGGTAATATTCGTCCACATTTAAGATATCTCAAAAAGTATGCATTACGGGATGTCAAATTTCGAAGATCATAATCGGGTTGCAGCACCACACCAAATTAATCAATTATAACGCTGCTTATGAAATCGTCTGTGAGCTCTCCAATTGGTATGTACATGCATGAACATTTTCAGTTTATTGCACATTTGTAAATAAATGTTATCTCGTGCAGCAAACGATGATCCACAAGAAGGGTTCGACATTAGCGAACCCTGCATGAACTCGAAAATACTAATGTGAGAATAAGATACTGCACCTAAATTAGCTCTGGTTAGTAGTGTAAAATATTGGGACGAAACTTCTTGGTGCGATTTGCAAGAAATACGCGTGAGAATGTGCGAACCAAAACGCAAATTTACAATGAGCAAATGCATGGTGCTCGAATTTTTTAGCAAACTTCGAAAAAAACCGACAAGTTTTTCGCCTACCTCTGTTTTTGAAATATTTGTAATTCCAAAGTTACGATATGAAAACTATGCTACTTACCATAAAGAAAAATTGGTTCCCAACGAGCCTCACTGGAATAATGTCCTTCACCACGAGCGAAAATGAAATTGAGATTTCCGTCATTTCACGGAGAACACGATCTAAAATTACTGAAATAATGACAGTCAAGGAAATGAGTAGCGAGTCTGATGTGAAAACATCTGGACCACTGGGGCATTAACACAAATAAATGAGTAATTAAAAATTGTAGATGTCCATAATGGAAAAAGTAAAATAATTCACGATAGATCGCAATGATAACTAGCAAATATTTAACTTCATGAGCAGAAATTATGCAATTAGATTCACGAGTTTTTTTGTATTGTACATACAGTTGAGGTCGTTCCTCTGCGCTAAAACAATCTTAACACGTTTGTTGCAATGCAACCCACCGGTGGGTCACTTAGGTTAGGTTCTGTAATTTTGTTCCAAGTCTTTTAATGATTATGTGTACAAAGTAGAGATTTGCACCGGCTAGGCAATCGCAACAAACGTTAAGTTCTCTACTGCTGTGTAGAATGTGTAGAAATAATTTGTATGCATTTTCAAGCTTAAAAACAAGAACATCGAAAGTTCATCCAGACTAGGCTAACAAACTCTGAGAAGTAGGCGAACAAATTATATCAGAACGAGAAAAACGAAGTCCGACAAACAATCAAACCTGAAAGTCACTGTATACTTTGTCGAGTTTGAGATTACATTCATCAGCATGCAATAATTCTCGTGCTCGTATCTTTTAGTGGTGGTTTGGTAACGACACCCAATTCCTGATAAAAAGCTTATTAATACAAAACATTTACATTCACGCCAATCGTTTGGGATTCTAAAATATTGCTGTGGAAAAACCTGAAATTAGGTATTAACTATATCATTCTCGTAAGAGTTCGAACGTTGCTTTCGGGATCAAGCAGCGAGAGAATCAAGAAATCATTGGACGTAGGTAATTTTCGCAATGACTAAAGATATTTAGCTCAAACAAATTACAATGTTACACAGATATAAAAAATACGATATCAATAACTCGACTTCACTACAATAATTCAGATTTTATAGAAGGTTGCATTATAGCATTCATTGGTTGGTATGTAATGGCTAAAAATACTATTTTTTTTCAACGAATACAGCTGGAGGTAGGAAAACCAGTAAGTACATAGATGAAAATATACACGCAGAATCAATTAATGCTCTGAACACGCTTTTATCCAACCACGTTTTACAACTTTGATTATTGCGGCTTTCTGCGAAAAATAAGACATTGGGCTTGAGTGAATGAAAAATACATTCAATCGCAAAATAACCTTCTTAGAGAAGAACAATGTCTACATGACTAATATCCACTTTCCAGAATAAATAACGTAGGAAAACGTGTTGAAACAGTAGGGTTCAAATCTTTTTTCTGTCACGTATTGTACATATTTTTCTGCATAGCGAGGGTAGGAACAAATGCAAATCAAGGATACATATTTTGTTGCCCTTAGCGAAACACACGAGAATGCGGGTGTCGTCCACTACGTCCACGAAGAGGATCTCCTTCGTGAGGCCAATTGACCTAAAATGATCACTTTTTCTGCTCCACATGAAGAGCGAGTTTCCTTCAGTGGCCAGAAGGAGCTCGTTGCTGAAAACTCGGATGATAGCTCCGGACCCAGCTCCTATATTTTTGAAATATATTTACAGAAATAGATTTAAGGTTTGAGAAGTCATAGTAATAAAAGTATACATACAAAACCTTGATGAACTAAAGCCATGAAAATTCGATACGTGGTTTCAGTACACACAAAATAAAATGAAAAAAAGATTAACCCCCGTGTTGAATAATTACTTTAACCTTATGTAGAAGATTTAGATTGATAATAGAGCTCAAAAACCGAGACCATGCAAAGTGCGCAAAAGCCACTAAAACCTTTACAAACTTGAGCAGTTAGGGCTCAAGACTTTCCTCGTAAATTATATTTTTCAAGAAAATGAAATTTTTAGCCAACCAAATTCTCAACTCAATTGAGAATCTCAGTCCACGAGCCCTTGCAAAAACTTCAGATAGGCAAAGTAAACTTTAAAAAGTATCTTTCAGCTTCAATTAGGCATTGATCATCGGTGAAAATATTGAACTTGAGACTAACAATTCTTCGCACAATGAATTTTTATGTACTACATGACACTTCTCAAGATAACGAGTCTCAATATAAGAATGTTAATTATTTCTTACCCAGTCGCCTGTTACCTCGCAGTAGCGTGAGACTTGCAACCCGATACCTGAATCGCTTCAATCAATAATTACTGTCCCGTACGAGGAACAACTCGACACTGCATTTCATCCCCTCAGTCTGTATACCAAAACTTATCATTGAAACTTATCAACTTATTTGAACTTATCTCAGTCTTATCTATCACCAACCTATCATTGAAGAACTTCACAAGCTTGCATTTGTAAACACAAAACTCGCAATTTTTTCTTTCACAAAACCGACGCTACGGCAAGCGTCCATACAATCTCTTCACTTCAACTTAACACACAAACAATGGTAAACATTTACATGGGCAGGATAAGGTGTTCACATTTTCAGAGAAAATTCTCGTATACCTTAGGTCTGACACATGGGAACCCACTAACAGTTACGAGTACTTCAGCCGTGTACCTAACTCCCATTAATGGAACCAGAATTTCCTGCATAGTATGTGTGAGCCAGAAATATAATATTGCTTAATCGTGTTACTTAGTCAGTCTCAAACTACATTACGTTGTTCAGTGAGTCAGTCAGTCTCAACTGGAAAGAGATGGTCTAACTTTTTGCTCTACAAATTTCCTGCACGCAGCTGACGAATCTTACCAAGTTTAACAAATACTATTTGCCGACTATGAACATTTGGAATAGTCCACTAAATTATTACGCTGTTTCTGGTGAGCTGTTGGCGAGTACATTTAACGGATAACGGTTAACTGTCTCTCCCTGCAGAATTGCTGGAATAAACTAAACTGTATCAGTTGTATTGGTTTTGACGGATACCTCACTAGTGTAGGCTTCCCAATACCACTGTGGTCTTTGTGATCTAGCCAACAATACCGCTGACGGCAGAACGAATACAGAAGTGCATACCATTCATAGAGAATGCTAACAATAAATTAGCTAAGGTAGAAAATTCAAGACATAGAATTATGTTTTTTCAAATTGAAAAACTAGTTCATGATATTGTTGAATCAATTTTATGAGTCAGCATTTAATCAGAGCCGAGGTCTCAGGTTTGTGTACAGATAACGGCGCAAAGACATTTTTCGGGCGCGCAGAATGTGCTGATATTGTACAATATTCATCTGAACTTGTATTTTCTGTGGTTAACATAGGTAAGACATTTTTCAACTCATTTCTACAACCAAGTCTGGTCAACGAGGAGAAAATATAATTACCCTCTATATCGACGCAGAAATCTTTTGATTCTTCAAAAACATTGATGTGGACAAGACCCTTAAATAATTGTTTTCTCCAGATCTTTCGGATGATGAAGCTGGCAGCATCATCTCTGTTCACAATGAAACTGAAACAATAAAAGTTAGTTAGTCTTTCATTCAAACTAGAAATTACAGTGAAATGTTTTCTTCCTCCTATTATCATTATTATGCTTTATCAACTTGAAAGTTAGTCGAGTGGTCTAGCACGCTGCACCATTTGAGTGCCATTAAAGAGGAAGAAATTTGCAAATATCTGAAGACAACTTTCAAATTTCATTTCATAATTTGTTCGGATAATATAACTTAGTATGTTAGTGCGAAAATATTGTGTAATGATAGGAGTTCAATTCGACAGCAATAATTTACTTCTCTCGTAGGGTGGCCGAACTATGGATAATAATTAGTAACATTGATTATTCAGATTGGCCCACAGAATTGGCTGAGAGTTTTTACGGAGGCAAGATGCATCTAACCGAGACGCAAGAATGAGGAATACAGATAAATTAAGTATTGAAGTTATTCAGCAGCACGTTGGCATCGCCTTTTCTGGTGCAAGTAAAAATAGAAAAGCTATCGATAACACCTACCCAGTGGACAAAATCCTAAACAATCCCCAACACAAAATGCAGTTTCTACGTTGGGTAACGTAGGCTCTAAGTTGCGCCAATTCATAAAGGTACACTAGCCAGCGCTGACAATACCAGCGGGCTTCCCTGTAGCTCATGCATTACTTCCTACAGGAGCGTTAAGTTCCCGGCTTAACGACAATTTATTCTCATCTAACAAATTTAAATACGCCAGTCTTAAAAACATGGTCTCACTATGTTTATCAATTTACCTGGTCCAAAAACAGTCAGAAAGATGAATTCAGAAACAAGAAGCGAAAATTGAACGCACTATAATTACTAATTAAATCTTTGCATAAACTGGCAAGTTCAAACCTTGTGATGGAATTAGTCTGAAGGTATGCAAACCAAGCTCAAATTTTAGTGGTCTACTTTAACCGTAGGTTAAATTAGTCCAGCTGGTGCGCAAAATACACGGAGTAATTAATTAAGGTGCAGACATTGATAGAACCGTCTGGCTCCAGCACACTACGGTTAGTGTCGTCTCTGTTCCAAATTTTTCATCGGTAACACACCTATGGTGTTGCTTGCTTTAAGTCAAGAGTACTATAAAAATTTATCTGTTCAATTCGACTGCACTGCTGTCTCGGTCAGAAAATGCTACCGATTACACAATACTTGACGGAAGGGGATTCAGGAAGTTAGAAAGTTTCCCATAAAAATTATGAAAAGTTATTTTTAAGCTCTAACGCTCGTAGTATATACCATGTCCTCATAACAGACCCCTATTTATTATTACTGGAGTGCTTGTGTTACAAAGCAAAGCTTTCCTTCTACAGGACTAGCAACAACAGCATTTTGAAACTAGCGAAAAAGTGACATTACAAAAACAATTGCACTTCTGAACGAAAACTCCACAAAAGGCGTTCTTGCTGTTCACACTTTGTTGTAAGCAGTACAAGGAATGATTTTTTGTCAAGAAGCCTACCGTATATTGAAAAATTATACGAGAGGTTAATTAACGCACGAGAGCTTGAAAAATTTCAATACTAATTTGCAAAAGTTTCACGTACTTTCGCACGATAAATCAGAGTGAAACCGCCACAAGCTGAAGAATAAATTCAAAAATAATTTCAAGATTGAATAGATGAAAATTTATAGAAATGTAAGAAAAGTATTTCTTGTTGAAATTCTGCATACATGCTGAACAGAAATGCTTGAACCTTGTTCGAACACGACTGGCATGAGCGCAATACTAATTTTGAAGTCGTGTAAACTGACCAGACTAATGTGGAATAGACTTTTCCCTCCATACATGCATGAACTGTTTCACTGTTAAATTTGAATATTTGTCGGCAACATTTTAGCACAATCGTTCATCAATAAATTTTTTGGGGGTTTTGAGTGCTTGAATTCAGTTTGGGTACATAAAAAGTGCGTTAAAAATAAAAAAGAATTAACATAAAATTGGCGTGCAACTAGAATTGCTCCAGGAGTCTCGGAATATGAGCCTAATTTAATTTAACGTTCAGTTTCCAGCCCTTGCGCAACACCATCGAATATGTAATGAATAGAAGGCAGCTGACAGCAGCTAAAAATTATATCCTAAACTGAAAAAAAAACAGAACCAACATTCAAAAAGTTAACACGAGACAAAAGCATAAGGAAAAATTACCAGTCGATCCTAAGGTATATTGTGTGAAAAAAAGAAAAACTTCACATTATTACAATAATGGTAACTTCATAAAATTTGAATAGAGTGGTACTAACACTTTTACCAATCAATATATTGCGTAAGGTATCAACTAATAAAGTAATGTAGCTGAATTATTGATTTTAGTAAGGTCTGATATTGAAATAATACTTGTACAACACCTTTTCAGTGTCCTTTACAGATTTTTTTAACCAGGTATCAAAAGAGCATGAGAACTGAAATATCTATCATATTAGTCTCACCTTTTTACAACCCCTAATTAAAAAAGATTCTATAAAGCAATGACGCGACAACTCAGACAACTCTACACATACCTGAACTATGAAATCAGTAAAAAGTATTCTTCTTGTGTCTCTTATTACTTAGAACTCACCTCGCTACGGGGCTCACGTTTTTCACAGCCTTCACATCTTCACCATCTAACTTCAAGATTTTCAGTCCAGTTTCTACAAACAGGTAGAGCAGACCAGTCTTCTCATCGTAGTAGACTTGATGCGGGTCCTTCCTTGCAGCTGCCGTATACTTGTCACCGACGTCGAGCACGGGGTGAAGGATATGAATCTCACCGCCTGCCTTCATCATTTGCAGCCCCGCATCACTCCACTCAACCCTCGCCATCTTGAGAGTTCGTGGTAAATTATTAAATGATTTTTCTTCAATTTATACCTGACAAAATTCGTGGTTTGCCTTAGCAAATTATTTTCAATGATTGTAACAGCAGTGCTCAAACAGAATTTAAAATTTCTGAGCCAGAAGTAACTATTCCTCGTCAACAGCTAAGAGCAGCGTGCTATGTCGTCTGTGCCTGAAACCGTATTGAAGGAAGAGTGGTATCAACCGTTAGACATCGACACTGAATTTTTGTTTTAGAGAGAAAACCTTTGTTGGTGCAAATTTGATTGACTTCGGTAAAAGAATGCTACCGATTTGATAATCATTGGTATTTATCTCTTCTACTAATATGAGATAAATTTTTCATCAATTGGCAGTGCTGTAAGTAGCGTTCTTAAGACGAATAAAACAATCCAGACGGAGAGAAACGTTTTAAATGTCTACTTGCTTTTCTCTAAAAATACTTAATCTTGGATATGTCGAGTTGTAATGTTGAAAGAACATGTTTTCATTCCGCCATACTGATTGTGTTTTAGAATTTATATTTCTTTCTGTGGGCTAAGTTTTTGCGTGAAATTGAAAACAACAGTAGATTTATCGTCCACATTTGTAACATTCAGCCATACAGGGTGTTGTTTGTTCGAATTATTATATACTGCTGGAAGCAGCTGATTTACATTTTGAACCTTCTCTTCTCAGAAGTATTCAATAAAAACTGTGGGTTGGGAGCTCTTCAATAATCTTTTTATTCAAAGATTTCATGGCGAAATCATGGTAGGTTCAATTTAAATAAGCAAGTGTGATCCGTTTTCAGAAGAAGTACTCATTCTCAGGTTCTTTGAACACTAATTAATAATAATTATATATTAAGGTATATGTATGTTCTTCATAAATAATAGAGATGAAACTACGAATTCGTACGATAAATGCAGTAATATTTTAATGTCGTCACGTATTTTTACGTAATCAGTGAAATATCTTGAAATTGTAATTATCAGCTTTCCAGTATCATGAGCGTGTTCTTGTTTTGACACAAGTTTCTTGTACGGGACTTAGTTGTTTGTTATGCCCATCAGTTATATTTTGCGATGATGGTTCTAGAAATTCTAATAATTTAGGTATCTATCAACATTATTCAGAACTTACAATTCTTAGAAGAAAATGATATAACACTGGAGAAATTTAAACCTATGTTTGAAGAAGCAGTCATTTTAGAAACTGAGACGCTTTCACCTAGATGTGTTTCTGTTCAGCTCAGTGGGTTTAACTGCCCATCCTCGCCTCCATATGCAAGAGATACTACAGATGTCAGTCTGACTTGAAACATAATTCTTAGGTCAATAGACGTTCAATTGTAATTCTGTATTCATTTGCAAGCTACACAGTCCCTTCTCAACCAGTGAATACTTTGCTATGATCCTTCTCGTTTGCAGTTCGTGAACTGTCATTTATTCACTTGCCGTTTCATGAAGCTTGTCGTATTTACTCTGAAAGCGTATTTGATTTTTGTACTTCAGGGGTTGATTTTTTAGCAGTAATGTTCAAAAGTGAAAGTCTTTGTTTTGTAAATTTGTTTACTGAAAATAACTCATGGTACGAGTATAGTCAACCCCACTCAGTACTAGAACGCTGCGACGTACTTTCAACTCTATTTATGGAGGAACCGGCTCGTCTCACAAACTGGGTACCACTAAGTTAGATAAAATGCTGTGCTGCACCTGTATGCAAAAGCATTCCATAGAAAATTTGTTCTGCAGGGTATTCATTCCAGTCGTTTGTAGCATTGGACTTTCATGAAAAATAAATGATTAGATTGTCTCATAATTACTATGATCCGAAGGCGACCACAGCTATCTCATTTTATCCGAAGTTTACATATCCCAGTTATTGATTTTCTCCCCGACTAAAGGAGGAGAATGCTACCAAAAGGCTTCTCAGGAGCCAAACTTCATTTGAAACAGGCAATCACTGAAACTGATCAGTAAATTTTTTACAACCGCGAGCGAAATCCCAAAGAAATGCAAACGAGTGAAGACCTCGTCTCCCCTCCCAACGAAAAGGATTTGTTTAGGGTATATATCGTAAGTTATTTTGTAACAAAGACGAAGTATAGCAAATTGTATTTATGCAAAAATAAACTCAGAATAGTAGGCAACAGTTTATTTCAGTTATAAAGAAGAACTCGCTGCCTTGAAAAATTTATAAATAGGTCTATTCGAAACAACGAGTTCTCGTATGCCTATGGAAGAACAAATGAACGAAGCCAACTTGTCTTCAAATTGAGGCATTTGCAAACAAAATAATGGGGCAAAAAAGTTTCTAGGTGTTAAAAATAGAGACATTTCCTTTACAAAAAATTAAAAGAACTGGTTTACAAGATTCAGGTAAAACCAATACGGCAACTTCATTAAATATTAAAATTCATGTCCACAGTAAAAAGCCATCCGTTAACCTGAACGCATTTAAACAAATATTATACATTTGATGGGTAAATGAAACATCCAGCGAGTGATACTAACTTAGCTGAAATTCATCTAAAACATTAATTTTAATCAAATTCGGAATCGAAGAATGTAACGCCTCCAGCAAAATTCAGGAGTACAAACACTGTTACAGACCCTTAACAGGTTTTTTCAAGCCGTAGCTGTGTAGAAGAATCGAGCGTACTCCAAAAATTCAGCCACCCACAATCTTCTATTGCAAAAATCTCGAGGCGATTCTCTAGCTTAATCATCGGCGCGTGGAGTAAACGGCGAGACCAATCGTTGATAGAAATAAAGTTAAGCCTAGCAGGTATACATACACGGTTTTATGGTCCAACAGCTGTCGACTTCCCGTGATCGCTGAATTCTTTTTAAATATTATGACTGATTTCAAAGCTCCTGAATGATTTCACTGCTTTAACTTGGTCCTTTCTGGATTTAGTAAAATTTATGAATTCCTCTCGCTTGGTCAACCCCTAGCGACAAATGACACTTCTTTTACTACATTTTAAGCTGTTGGGAAGATCGCATGGACTTGAAAATTTTCCATGTACATAAATGAGAATTTCAAATGATTTCTTTTTGTAGATGCAGTTTTACGAAAAGTGAAGTTCATTTTCCAATGGGAAGTGTTGAAGAACAATTCTTAGCAGGCTTAAAACTTCTGTTGATTACTCCCTTAAATATTGCACGTAAAAATATTCTAATTCAGAAGAAAATTTGTTTTACATCGCTATCCTTACTAATTAAGTGAATTTTCAGTCATAAGTAAAACTTCAGTTTCTAATAAATGAATTCAGTTAATTCACTGTATTCAATGTACATACCTCGCAAGCTTATAAATTTCAAGACGTTTTTCACTGCGTGCTTTCTTCCTTGTATCGGCAAACAATTTTCATGAAAGAATCTGCACAGAAAGGTTCCACTTCTACTACATCATCGAACAAAATTGGCATACGAGGTAACTGTGAGAACTCGCTGATATCCATGAATTCTCCTGCATGAAAATTCGATCTGCCATGTTCCCCGTGAAGGAACTCGTAGCGTTGTGACATCACGGCAACCAGAACAGCGTCGAAGTTCAAAACTGGAGCTACGTCTCTCTGCTCCTAGATGCCAAAGGAAAAATGTTCAGAGTTAATATCTGATAAAGTGCCATAATATAAGGTTTAATTTATTAAATGTTAAAGCCGTTCTACAGTCGTCAGAACCACGCATTTAATACGAGACTTGCTGAAGGATCATCTCGAGACGCTAACGAGAGATGTCTGTTTTAACTTGACTTTTAACTCCTACCTGTACGTATGAAGGTAGGATAATCGTTCCAATACGTATTAGCAGAAAAAGTGGACTTAGATTTGCCAGTGTTTTTTGTAAAGACTGAGGAATAATCATGAATATTAAGTATTTTCATTACGAGTCTTCACTTCATATATTTTTTGCCTGCGCCTCCTAGGTTGAGTTCAGCAACTAAATCTGCTAAAATTTCAAAGCAGCTTCTGAAAATTGGCAGTAGAAGACAGACCTGGCCTTCACATTGTCATAACGTATGAAGTTCAAAAAACTCTTCCCACACTTGAGAACCTAAAAAATCGCTCCTGGTAACACCAGGTCGACGTAGTGAGATACTCTTAGAAGTTTCTTATACAAGATGAGCTATAATCAAGGTGTATTTGTGGACGTGTGAAAAAAGACGAGTGTGACTATTTTTTGTGGAAGAGAAGACATGAGATCAAAATTTGGGTAAGCGAATAATCAATGTGTCACAAATAAATAAACTAAGTATTGATGTATACACAGAACGCAACGACTATACAGGGCGCAACCACTCACCGTGTCTCCAGAGGGGACGGCAGCAAGCCCCAAATGTCGCTTGCAAGTGAACTCCAAGCCTGTCCAAGAAAGCCTTGTATGAATATATGTAGCGAGCCAAGTGTATCAGTTTTCATTGACAAAACGTTTAAATTTATGAAAGTTCAGTTCATAAAAGTAATGACACAAATCGGAAATTAATTCCAACACGCTACTATAAAGTCTATCTACTTTTGAAGTCGTCTGCTACACCACGACTTCAAAAGTCGATAAAAAATCAAATTCTCTTGTGGGAAATAATATTTTGATGTGTTTTGAATTAGATTAGTGATCGTGAAAGAAACCGATGGCGTTCCAGTTCATCCTGCATGTAGAATGCAGCGTTAACTGTCCGAGTGACGCATTTCCTAGCTGAAAACTCATCTTTTACATTTCTTCGGATATTAAGTAATCCGCTTTACGTAACTACTGACTTGTATTCAGTGCATGGTATTTTGCAATGTTTATACAAGGTTGCCAGTGTTAAGTTTATCAGGTTATCGTTGCATAAGCTGGGAAAAATTTTGGTGGGAGAATTCCAACCTACTGCGTAACTTGATGAAACCAAATTCCAAGCAGGTCTGCTGTAGGGGAGACAACCGGAATATTCCATCATTTTCGTAATAAATGCTTACTAGATTTGGAAAACAGTCTGATTTGAATGAATCGTACATCATGGTCAGGTATTTGTAGAGGTAATATCAGCTGCACGCTTAGTTTTGACGAATTGAACATGAAATTCAATAACGAGTTTTCATCAAAGGATAAAATGACACAGTCGTGTAAAACAATATTACAGGCTGTTTTTAAAGCACGAACTCGATTACAATCAATGTTAATCAACTTGATAAATAAATCAACTGGATAAAATAAATAAATAAATCAACCATGCAACTTGATTGGCTAAAGGCACAAGCTAAAGAATATTATGATCTTATCAAAAAATTCCGTGAGGACTCAAAGAAGTAACTACATACGACTCAAACTTCAAGTCTAGTCTCTCTATAGGTCGGAGAGACCATTGTAGAACGTGAAAAGGAGTGTTGCAAAGCGATGACCCCTCTGGGGAAGTCTGATGTATTGCTTGCTGATGAGCAAGAAAAAGCTAGAAAATGAGG
>VCRD01004954.1:27914-39441 GCA_006783055.1 Trinorchestia longiramus
AGTTAATGATCAGCACTTCGACTAGTCACTAGTACTGAAATATAGACACGCAGACCGAAGCTTGGACAAATTACTACAAGGAACTTTCGACGTGACAACAAGCAGTGGGCTACTTAATGAGAAGCACAATGTACAAACATCGACAGACACACAAATGAGATGTGCGTACCATCATACTGGTTGAAGAGATCTTCCATGTAGTTCAATTGGCGCATTTGCACGTCCACTGCAAAAAATACACATTTTATTAAACTCCAGTTTTCAAATGATAGCTCCAGAAAACTACGATCTATCATGCAACCTGCGATATTCTAGTCATTTCTGCGCCACAGTGATATGTTGATCGATAAAAAAGTGTTGCTTAAAAGTGGGTGGAGATTTGCATAAATAGCGAAAGAAAACCACGGTGAGAGAAGCAATAAGTTATCTAAATTAAACGGTGTATTTGAATACTGTGAACAGGTGATGCACCGAGTACTTAAGTATGCTCAAACTTCGACCTATTAGTAAAGAAGGTTGCGGCCCGCCTGTTAACCAAGTAATTGAAAAAGAGAATTTGGATTTTTTCAGGGCAATGAAGGAAAGAAGAAAAAAGCTTTAATATTAAATCAGTCTTCATTCGAGTGTTAGATCACCCAGAAAACGTATGTTGCTGAAAATAGCACCCTGAAAAAGAAAGGCTACTGAAGTGTGAATATGATTGTCTCAAATCCAGTTTATTAAGCCAGAAAAAAGTTAATAATTAGAACATAACTAGTAGCCCGTTCTTAAAGAGATCGCAGCGGAGTTAAATCAGCATGGTACGCTGTTCTTTTTAACTTTTTAACTTTTCAGTCAAGGTTTGCACATGCAATTGTTATAAAAGGAAAGGCACAATACACAAATGCAACCTTTGAAAAGGCATCACTAAATCAGGCGCAAATGGCAAATTTGGCTTCTTAAAGAACAAATTCCAGCGAGTGGAAGACACGTTAAAAACCTAAAGCACTTTAAAATTGTCTGTTTATTGCTAATAGAATAGTCTAGAGACAATGCGAGATACTGCGTAATCTCTGACCAATAAACGGAATGGGCAGGGCAAATGGCAATCCAACAGTAGCTCCTCGACGCTTTGAAACGCTAGCTTTACGATAGCGTTGGTAGTCAGCGAGTGCAAAAGAAGCACGAGTTGTATAATATAAATTTTCAAAAAAAAATAAAGAAAAGGAAGCCTGGTTAAGAAATTTTTTAGGGTTGTTCTTAAAAGAATTGGAATTTTAATTAATAATGAGTAGTAAAAATAAACTTAACACGTTGCCAACACTATCCAACATCCCATTAATCTTCAATGCATTTTCAAAGTTTTCTAATGTAACTTACAACAAGCAGAAGCTTTTATCTACCAGTGTTGATTGCCATCGATCTTGAAGTTTTAAATTATGAATATAATTTAAGCTCAAAACTCTTTGGCGTTCGATTCAATAATGAAGTTTATCAAATAAATTATAATTGCCACTCACGATTATACTTGTGCCGGAAAGACCTCTTGATGCAGCTATCGAGGTACTTCACGCCGCCTTTCATGAAGAAGTGATGACATTTGTCCACGACCACAGGACTGAAGACAGTCGTGCAAATTGCTTCAGCCTGTAACAGAACACACAATACGTACGTGAGTAACACTGGAAGAAAAGAATCAATAAGCTTAAATTATTGCTGGGTAAAAGATTCGCCTGATCCTCTGTGGTGCTGCCGGACCCACAACGATATGCTGCCGATTTAGTCAAATTTCATGCTATCAAGGACAAACGGTCATCGTTAGAGACAAGCATGAGAGTTGACATCTGCACGGTGTCATAAATAGGCTCAAGTCTAACGGAGGCTGCTGGAAATCCCATGGACGAACACATGCTCTCAATCTTCTGAGTTACCATGAAACCACTTTTCCTAAACTCGTTCACATTTGTGAAGAAGCTTTATCGATAAATTCTATGAACAGCCTTGAATTTTACTAATTATGACTTTGAAACGGTGTAAACTATTAGACTGGCATGAAACTGCAGTTGAACAATTCACACAAGGGTTGCATGGCTGTCAAACGCTCTTATAATGTGAAAGTTATAATTAAATAGTTTTGGTGTAACTTGTTGATAACGTGAAACGTTATGTGTTCCGAGTTAAAAACCTGTATTTCCTAAGCCTTTCGTGACACAATCCTTCCGTTCTTCAAATAAGTCTTAGAAAAAATTACTCAAACTGGTTGCCTGCAAATAAAGGTAACTCGTGCGACACAAAATCTCTGCGCAAATGTAGGTGATAAAAATACATAACTTTTCTATTTCATGACTCGCAAATTCACAGGAGACAAATTCAACAATTTTCCATCCCTTTATGAAACTTGAGTTCCATTTCTAACGTCCTATACACTGACGAATTCGCAATGAATTATCATGGTGTTTTTTTTGTATTCTTATTTACACGTCTCGGTATTTTGAGTTCGCAAAATTTCGTTTATATAAAATAAGTATGCTGGAAATTCATCTTATAGCAGTTAACGGGTTTCCTGAGCTTAACCATCCTTCTAAACATACAAAACCTCATCTCCTCACTCGTATAACTATGTTTTGTGCTGATACTATACTTCACTATTGACGTCTTTCTACATTGAAACAGAGATCTAAAAGTTTAACGGTAACAGCTCCCAGCGTAAAGGAAAATGCTTGTAGTTCTGATTTGTACTTCATATTAACATGCTGAATTATTTTATTATCTCTGAAGCTTCAGTAATAAATAATAATCTTCAGCATATTGAATCCTAAATACCTCTTAATTCACCTGAATAATACAAAAATCTATCAACTGAATTTGAAAGAAATCCTGGGAACAACTCGCATGTCTAGACCATAATTGAACCCCATTTAACGTAGACCTCGGTAGCCATTATACAAGATATTATGTATCGTATATAACATTCAGTACACGTAGCGCGGGCTAATATTTTCTTCCATGTTAATAAGTTCATCATAACACTTAAGAGCTTGAAATTAATTTTTTTGAGACGCTTCTCCTTTCCCAACACAGAATTGAGTTGAAGGAATCTTATATCAACTATGAGAACAGAAAAAAGTGCTACTCTTTATTAGCAGGAATGTGTAAGTTACAGAATTCATCAAAATGACACTGTTACTGTCTCGAAATCCATCCAGGTTATTTTTCAATATTTACGACTTACGAAAGCACTTTGCAATTTATTTAAGTACGCAACTATTTTATTACCAAAAATGTGTTTCGACGCGTCAAAATGAATAAAAAAACATTTCTACCTCACGTAAAATGAAGATCATCACACATCTAGCACAACCTACTGTCCATCGCCTTCAATACTCACGATAAGCGGAAATTCTTCTACGCGGGTCAATTTCTCACACACGTCGGCGATCTGTTCGCACAGCTTCATTTTGGGGAAGGCGTACCGTATCCAGTCGTACAAGAACAGGGAGAGGTAGAGGCGAAGCACTGTGGAACAACAGCACATGTGATGTGGCAAACAAAAATTCGAAATGCTTGAAAACATTTTTAGAGACATTTGGGAGCATTCCATCCCTTCGTTCACAACGTCAGTGAGACGTGAATTTATATTGTCATTCATTTTGGCGCCGTAACCAAAATTTTTTTTCCATTCACGGGTTTATTGTGAACACTGGAATAACTGATACCAGCCTTCAAACGAAGGTGGCGAAATCGACGTACCCGGAATGAAATCAAGAAGTGGAAACTATTCTTTATATTCCTACTACATAATACGAGCAGTCTATTTTTCAATACATTTCCTGCTCTCTTCGCCCTTGAATTAGGTAAGGGAAATTAATTTAAAGAAAAACAATAAAGTATAGTTTAAAATACGGACTTCTCAATGGAACGGGTAAGTATGTATTTTGAGCATTGTATTGTGGCTACCAAAGAGGCTAGATTACAATAAAACCCTCATTTTTCATTATTATCCTGCTTTCCCTTCAATATAGAAACTACTTCAAACAAGCAGCGTCGACTGGCAAATGAAAGGAAGGTCCTTTAGAAAACGTGAACTGTTTCATGTCCAGGTGTACCAATTATTATTATTATATATCTAATTACCAATTAGTCTAATGTCGTGTACGCAAGTATTTGGGTTAACTTGGTCGGTTCGCACAGAGGTCGAAACAGCGGATGGCAAAGACGATTCTGAAAGAATACGCTTAGCTGGTGTGCCTAAGATGTTAAAAGTCGTGTTAACAAACTTGCCTTAAATTTCCGGTAACAGTGAACAGTCGGAAAAACATTCCAGCATTAATATTCAGAAAAATATTCAGGAAATTAATTCTTTATATATCTTTTTGTTTACCTACAATATGTAGCGTTCGAAGTGTATTGTATGAGGGAAATTTGTAGACTTTTTTCTCCTCTGTACCAACAGTTTCCGATCAGAGACAGTATAAATTAAACATACTTGCACACATGTATATCATACATACCTCTTTCCAAAAATCATGTAGCATTTTTTTCTACCGTTGAGCATTACACTCGAAGGAAGAAACGTAAGTAAATGAGTATATGGATATCAATTGTATACATAGATATCCATCTACTCGTATACTTGCGTAGGAAGTATATTTCTCTGAACATAGTTGTATGCATGTCCAAATACTAATAAGTACTACACGAACGAATAAACTCTGAATTACATTAATATTTTGAATAAAATGACGTCGGTTAATTGCTTCTTCAGTCACCTTCATACATTGTGAAACATAATTGCTGGACGTATCTCAATGACTTTATATTCAACTGGGCCACCCTGTGAAGCTACGGACGTTGCTAAAACTCACCGTCGTTTTTATACTTGCGTTGGAACTCGTCTTGACAGGAGGTGACTTGCAGCCTCACGTCTTCTTCCGCTGGGATGTTGTGCGTCAAGTGCAGGAATAAGCGTTCTCGGCTCCAGAAAAATCTGTCTGTGATTTGGAAAAAATTTACATATTATGCATGCATTTCATGTGTGAATTTTATACTGTATTCATGATACTTTATTACATATAATTAATTAGCAGAAAGTATTACGGTTTAAAGTTTCGTGCATCCTGCGAAATGTGTCCAAAATTGAAACTACATGTAAAATATATTCTACTTCAAATACATTATCTTACACAATGTTTAAAAAGAATACATATGCGAGAAACTCTTGAATTGAAGATAACGATTGTTATTAACACACTACCTGCAAAACATTAGTTAACAGCTTGCTCAAGTCTGGTAACTAACGTGATATGTTGCGAGTTTGTGTAATGATGAAGCTGCAGTAGGCAACGTACAGCTGACGATTGCTGTGTTAATGTACAATTCCTTCATCCCTTAAATCCAATACGACGCATCAAGTAAAAGTTAATTGGGATGTATCATGTACGAGGTAACTAAGATGTATAAGGCAAAAGAACAACACTACGGATATCATCCCCGTTGTACGAGTATTCACACGTCCATCCCTTACTAAGCGCCACTTTGAAGATCATAAGCTAGCTGAACAACACAGCAGATCTCACTTCTAAAGTGTAATTATTCACACGTTCACCCCTTACTAAGCGTCATTACGAAGGTCGTAGTTAGCTCAACAACACAACAGATGTCGCCACCGTAGTGTCAGTACCCACACGTTCATCCCTTACTAAGCGGCACTATGAAGGTCATAAGCTAGCTCAACAACACAACAGATGTCACCACCGTAGTACGAGTACCCACACCTCGGAGTGGCAGGCCCTGCTAGAACAAGTCTTCACACCCACCAGACTTGGACTGCAGACTCGGCACAGACGCGCGGAGGAGCAGATGATAATAGTAGTGCTCCAGCTTCGGGGGCAGGTTGAACAGTTCATACACCGTGGGGATGGGGAAGGGATGGACCTCTCCATTTCTAGCCATTAGTGAATCCACGGCCTGAATAAATTGGGAGTAAAATAAGAATGTACACAAGTAACGAACTACAACAATACAACATGTGTTTCGAGGGTAGGTTAACAAGACCTAGATTAACAAGTTTATGTAAACATTAGGTCAAGAGGGATTGTGACTATAAGATTCTGACTGATAAAGTCCCAAACCCTGGGATCTTTTGGAAAAGAGATACTTGTTGAGCCAGAATAACAGTAATAATATTTTTTCAACAACTTATTATTATAGGTATTAAGGAAGCAAATTATATAAAACAAAGTTTCAGACAAAAAAGTACTTTTTGATGTATTAATTATTTTACACAGCAGTCCTAGGGAAGGGCGCCATTTATCGTACTATGTATTTACAGCACTTGAACCCGACTTCAAGAGACTAAACCTAGTCTATATATTTATTATTATCGTTGTGTGCGTGTAAAATTATCTTTAACTAATGGATAAACCAGTATCTTTCATCGTAAAACAATTTATTAGCATGTTTTAGTTACGAACCCTGTTCTGGAAGATATTCAAAAATAAAAGTGAACTTAAAAATGTAATACTATAGTTCAGAAGTCAGCAGTAAACTTCTAAAATAGGATACTAGACACAAGCATGATGCATCAAATTCAGTCTTAAACTTACTGCCACAAGCTGGAACCCATCTAGTGCTTGTATATCCTCAATGCGCTTGTTGAGCAGCGCGGCGGAGTCGCGCAGAATCAAATACTGCCGAGCTCTCTTGCGGCCAACCCTTAATTCTGGTAACGAACAAATTGAAATTAGAATTCCCAGCACGAACTTAAATGCAGTGCGTAATTTTCTTTACCAATCAGTATTCAGCAGAATATAACTTTGAACAATCTCATAGCAGCATTATCAGGACAGAATTTTTTCGCTAATTCGAAATAAATTTGAATTCGACCGTAAAGAACTCGAACCAATCGCGCTCGAACAATAATTTAAAATGACATGCTACTTCAAGTTGAGCGCTATTCCACTATTTTATAATATAAAAGAGTACGTCTTCCTTGAAAATCGGAAAACATGTTTGCGAATCAGTTTTTCCGCACCGTACATCTAGAAAACAAGTTCCAATTCTGCGAGATATCTTGAGAATTTCGCAGTCTATATTAAATATTTGCATTCAGTCTGACACCACATTGTCCGAGTGGGTAACCCCACTCCAATGATTAAATCGTAGGATGTCTGCCCTTCATGTATTCGCTGATTCAAATGAAAAAAATTATACGATATCTGTCCTTTGCTTAGATTATCGAACATGAAGAAAATTAGATCGTTGATACAGCAAATGTCAGAAGCAACAACATATGATTAAATTGTCTACACTGAACTATAACGTCAGCCACATTAACCATGAATTCCAAATGAAAAATGAGCAATATTAATATGGTCTTCATATTTTATATACAAATACTTTTAAATGTACAACTTTGCATCTCCAAAGTCAAAAGTCAAAGTACGACATGATTCCATAACTGAATTCAGCATCCCGTAATTGAACTAATAGCTTCAGTTTCAAGACTGCTTCATATTCCGAGTCTGTTCCTCAAAGTTACCTAAGGAGCACATTTCGTTTGTCGAAATGTCGTCGAATTGTCTTCAAAAAATCTCAATCAGAATAATAGAACATTTTGAACAAGAATCTTAACTGATCTTCAGTTTCTATTCACCTATGGGAGTCTTGACAAAGAATGTGCATCACCCTGATACTGATTTCAAAGTTTTACATTTATGCCTCTTTCAATAATGAACATTATACATTATAACACTGAACAGCTGAGGACATTCTTTAACAACTCCAGAAACGTATTACTTTTGAATAAGTGACTGGCGTATGAATGACCAATTGTTACCATCATATTATAATCCGCTCAAGGTTTTCAATTCTTTTCATTTGCTAATTAGATGTTTAAAAAAGATTATGAAACTGGACCGAAAATTGCTTCATGAAGTAACATTTTTTATTTTATTTACATTTTCTTTGCTAATAAATTTTCAGACACCAATTCACTCCCCGAGCTATAGAATGGTACCTGTCAAAAATAGCCCAGCAAAAGCTCTTTCTTGATAAACGACCTCGGGCACAATACGCAAGCGTTTTAGATAATGCTGACAATTGGTTCAGTAATGTTGTCTTACGATTCTCCTCACCACCTAAGACCTATATATATGAACCCCATGATCTTACCCATGAATTTAAACTCTCATAGATAACGTCGCTCACTTTGTCCTAGAGACGCTTATAAAGATAAACTTGAACCTACTGTTAAAGATGGCGTGGGTCACTTGGTGCCGAAGAAAGTGGATCGTGGCGTTGCTGTAGACTGAGACGTCAAAATCTGTAGTTAGACGAGAGATTTAGGAACAGAACATTAGTAACCTTCCCAACATTTATCCGAGCTTCAAAATCAGGTGCACAATTCCGTAATAACTGGTTGTAAAGAAGGGAGAATGTACTAATTTTTACGTATGCTGTGTTTTCATATATGAACGAACACTAGATTCTGAAATGAAAGTACTGATACTGGTACAAATATATGGAATTCACTTAAGGGACTAAAAAAGTTATTACACAGCCAACGTTTCAAGGTCTTTAATGGTCTACTTCCAACAGAATTATTATAGTTTAAGCACTAATCATTTTATTGAAAAGGCATTAATCGGATTACATTAATCGGGCTGGCCTGCATTTCAGGTCTATTGATCTGTTTTTACGCCTAGCGTGAATGCTCGTGAATTGAAGGCCATGACAACGAAGCCTTGTGCAAGAGCACTTGATGTTATTAGAGTTGCTTCATTCGTTTCAATACAATACTACTATCCGATAACTCAAATGAATAAGAACAATAGGATTAAAATGGGAACTACTTTTTCTTAAATTCCACTGATAACCGAACCATGAAAATGAAAGGTGAGGCTTCAAAAGTCTAATCTAGAAGAAATAGAGTTCTTTTCTGTAGCAAAAACGCGTCTTTCCGCGTAACTATAATTCTCTCACTGTAATTCCTTCGAGATCTGATATCGAATTTTGTCTTCAAAGATGATATATCACTTGAGACTTGACCTTTCCCATGTGTTTTCCCAGTTGTTTCATAGAGTTAGTTTAACAACTTTAGCAAATCTAAAAGTGCTCTCACCTGTATATAATACCAGAGCATATTTCAAATTTTCCAAGTTCCAATTTCTTCCAGCGTTGAATAAATGGAGAATCAAATGCAGTTGCTGTAAAAAAACGAATTAGGAAAACGGGCATAAGTTAATTATAAATCCTAATTACAAAATTTCACGATTACTTTAAAGCAGCGATATTTGAACATTTTAGTCGTTGTATCCTCAAAAAATGACGGAGAGTTCTTTAACTTCAATTCTAGCATTCCTCGAATTATAATAGATCAGGAATAATTTAACAGCAAATGCCGTTAAACAAGTGTTTTTGTAGTAGTACCAAGCATCCTAAAGCAGGAAATTGAAATTATAAAATAAATGACAGTTCTATCATAGTATCATAGACGGTGAAGTAATAAGTCAGTGGCTCGGCGTGCTTTTTCTATGAGAAAAGAAAGTAAGGAGAAATGTGAAAGATACAAACTGTAGTACTAAAAAAGTTTGGATAGTACCACTAACCGGTAATGAACGTTTCAGATTCTTCGTTTGGCAGAATGCATTTGGCAGAATGCATTGATTCAGTATTCTTACGGAGTATCAATATTATACTAGAAAAAAAATTTATTCAAATTATCACCCAAGGAGTTTTAGCCTCCTGAATACGTTCATGAACTATTTTCTTGGGAAGAACATTGAAATTTAGGTAATTGTGAGTACATGAAAACTTACAGCGTTGTAAATACCAAGAAGAGAAGCCAGTCTCATCGCAGTTGCCCACAGTCCGGCGTCTACTAGCATTTCAAGAAGAGCTTGCACGGAACATTCTTTCATATCAATAGCTTCTTTTCTAAGGATGGTGGGAAATAACTGATATTTATTCAGGAAATCTTCTTTGCTGACGTGATGAGGAAGGGAACGCATAAATACACTGCTGAACATACCTTTGCGAGCTTCTCGAGTTTCCCATGGCCAGAATAAATCAATGTTGCTTGGAGATGTCAAACTTATGTGACGATTAGAAATTTTCTTTTCAACACATTGTATGAAGGATAACCATAACCTCTTTTCTAGGTTCTCACTCTCCTGTCCAGAACCTCCTGTCATGTACTGCATGTATCGAGCGAACATGTATTCAGACGAGCAGCTTTTAGGAGACGAAAATTTGAAGCACAACAACTGAAAAATTCGATTTTGCCACACTTTAGCTATATTGTACGTCCTCCATAAGCCATGAAGCTGTTCGTATAACTTGCTGGAGGACTCCCATTCGTAGTCTTCATCTGATACGTCAGCCAAATTAATGACACTTGCTAAAATGTTGGTATAACGAGATTGACTAAGGAGATGCAACATATCTACGCGATTTAAGGCCTCAAGTTCCTCGCATAGGCACTCAAAACTTAATGAATAATAACGCGAAACAATCAACATTCGTACAACTTCTTCATAGTTTAATTCATATCCAGCGTCAATAATGGCTTTCATTTTTGCCCATTGATAGATATCATACTGACCAATTCCTGCCAGGTATCTTAACAAAATTAGATTCTGCTCCTTCTTCAATTTTCGATTCATTGCGGCAGCAATTACAAAATTCGTAACTATTCCAATTATTTCGCCGATACTTGTGAACGCTTTCAACTTGAACGACTGCTCTAGTTTTCTTAGTGCGTGTAAGAAGAGCATTATATTATGAACCTCATTTTCACAGAGAGTCTTGAGCTCTGCTATAACGTGAGCGAAAGGATGTTTATTGAACAGGTTCTCCAAAGCTTTAACGAGAAGATCCAGTCGTTCGGCATCGAAAAAGACTGCAAGGGATTGACTTGTATAGGCGAGACACTCGTCGCGCTCTGTCGGTATGATTGGTAAAGCATCGATGATGCCTGATTTCTTAGCAAACAAGATCAGATAAAAGACGAGACACTGACCAGTATAAGGAGAGTCATTTGCAATAAAATATCTAAGAATTTTGAGCACAGCTTCCAACTGAGACTTTATATATGAGTGATACGCTATCTGCAAAAATGTTGGGTCATCAATAGCCTCACCACCGAGAGGAGAATTCTTAGCGACTGAAATAATCGATCCCACTCCAGAGCCAGGAGGTGAATGGGTTGTCACAAAATGCTCGCTTTCCCTGTGTTCTATCAATGGAGTAACTTGTTTGACGGAAGGCATCTCAATGTCCAGCACAGCCAATCTTATGTCGGTCTGAGACGCATGGTCTACGGCTAATTTGGTGTACGAATTCTCGGCATATTGCAACGCTGGCTTCACTTTGAAATCCTCGACAGGCGGTAACGACAATTTAGGACTCAAATCTTTAACAAGCTGCAACAACAACTTAGAACTTGAATCCCTGACAGGCGGTAACGACAATTTAGAGCTCGAATCTTCGACAGGCTGCAACGACAATTTAGAGCTCGAATCTTCGACAGGCTGCAACGACAATTTAG
>VCRD01004955.1:15510-28120 GCA_006783055.1 Trinorchestia longiramus
AGGCAGCTATGTTTTTCTCTGAAACCGTGCTGGGTGTCATTAATAAGATTTTGGTCATTAAGGTGCTTTGTTATACGGACTTTAAGTAGTCTTTCTATTGTTTTGCTGATGACAGATGTTAGACTGATTGGACGATAATTATTAGGGATTTGTTTGTTCCCCTTCTTGGGGAACAAACTTGCGTGCCTTGGTTTTATGGCACGCATTTCTACAATATCTTGATACACTTATTATATTTCAAACTTGAGTCGCGGACGTTGAGGTAAAAACCCATCAGTTGGCAACTTTTCACAGGCAATCGTAACATTCAAAGTCTTGGGACTTTGAATGTCAAGACCGAAGCAGGCAAATTTTGGGGTCCCGCACGAACTACCCAGAATAAACGCCGTCACTTCCTTGACTTCAAACCTTGACGTACCAATAGAAAAACATCTAGAGAAGGTTATGAAAGTCTAACTTCTATCTCAAAAAAGGCAGCTTACTTCAAAGTTTTTTGTGCTGACTAAGATTCAAAAGTTCAATCGGAACCTGGATCATTTTTGAAGTGCCGTGTGCTGATGCAGCCATACGATAGGCATATATAACTGACCTTGGCATGTAAAACCGCGATTCAAATACGTAAACACGATTTTAAAGAAGGGCTTTTGATCAAATTTTAATATAATTGAAATAATTTTTATTCCAGGGCAAGAAGTGGGGCAACAACGGGCCCAATGCTATGACGGCAACCGCGAAAAAATTTGGTTGTTTCACCACAAAATCTATGAAGAAGCGAGCGACAGACCCAGGTTAGGGAGCGTAAAATATATAGATGAAAAATAAAAACAGAAAACTAGTAGAATATTAAATTATTCATTTGCATGGTAAAATCATAACCATTAAAGTTCATGTATTTAAGTTAAGAGTCAATGAATATTTTCAGTGGCAGTACAGATTTTTAGTTCTTAAAAACCAAATGCATTTACACTTCCGATGCAGGAACATGGACGTGGTTTCATGTATCATTGAAGGCAATTACTATCAACCATGAAGACATTCTTCACTCATTGCCTTCTTTGTCTTTTAGAACGCACCTCTATTAGGGCGGCAAAAATTTATAACTGTGGTATGATTGTTCCCTTCGTATCGTACTTTACTCCTAATGCTCGTATGTAATTGAGATGCCTGTGAGTGCATGGATGACTGTGCGTGATTGATGTCTTAACTTCAGACGACAAGGGAGTTGGGTAGCAACCCTAGAATCGCCCCCTCGACTTGTTTCTATTGCCATATTCTATTTGACGTCAAGCTGTGTACCTCTGCCTCCAGGGCTGTTTAGGAGCTCAAGGAAGTCGAGTATGCATAAAATTATTAAGAAAACGAAGTACCAGTGAAAAGAAGCTGGTACTTTAAAAAATGAAACCTGTTAACGCGAGACGAAAAAAAGAATCAAAGTCAAAGCGTTTTTTTAAGCTTTAATGATGGAAAATTGGGATTCTTTTCCCTTGACGTCTGAGATTGTCTAGAAATCAACCAATCAGCACTAGAATATATATTTATCGTAATTATATCATTTTCTAGCTTGTTCAGGAGGTAATGGGCAAGACAGACCAAGCGTTCCTTTGACGAAGACAGCGCAGTTCCACACCACAAATAGCAACAGCACCGCAGTCTGTGACTGGACGCTCTTAACTCCGTCAACTTTCTACCCAAATTTATGGAATCGTTCAAAGGAACTTTTCCAGTACAGCAATAACACTGATGGCAAGCAAATCCACGATGTGAGTTCCCTGGCAGAATAAAATCGATTTTTCCTTCCTGTAAGTGTCCTTGGAGAATTCTCATTTCCAGTTGCTTTTACCTTGTAACCTTTTGCTCACACATCAGAAAACTTTACATACAACTACTTTTTTCACACGTTTTTATTCAGCATCTATTCTTTGCACAGAATATAATTTACCTGGAGTAAATATAGTGTGCTACACGTTAGGAAAGTGTTAAGGATGATAAGCGGGCTAGTTTTTGATTATGAACCTGGTTAACAGCTTAACAAAAAATTGTCGTGTCATTGACAACTTTAATCCTGACGGAATGTTTCAACTCCAGCGTACGTCTGTTTTGCTAAAATACGTCACTAAGCGTCTTAAACAGGAATAATTTTGAGCACAGTTTACTAAAACTCTTCCTATTTCAGTCAACAAATTTATGTTTTCATGAAGATATTAGCAAAATTTTTAATCATATTTAGATTAATAATTTGCCTGTTTTCACACGTCAAGCTTATTGAACCAATCCGAATGCAATTTGCAAGAAGATTTTTCTTACTATCATGCTGAATCATTTCTAAAACTCACGTGTGCGTTCTGTTCCCTGTGCAGATATTCCCGAACAGTTGCGGGATCCATTTGTCTAACAAGGTTACCAAGAATACTAAAATAGAAGAGGGAAGCACAACGCATAAATTGGCAGTGCACTCGTGTCCAATCACCACCGCCCGCCATCCATTACTTTAATCAACGCTAAAAAAAACAATGGATTAAGAGACCAGATTTCTACAAAATTATTTTTTGCTCTAAATTCTTTAATTTAGTCTTGTTCTTTGCAAACATCAATAACATCGGGAGCAACCAATTTTGTATTTATAGAGGTTTGCAACTAAGAAAAGAGTGACCGAGAATGACATGCGCATGCAGTCCTCATTGTTGTGTATTCAGAATAGAATATGGCAACACGAACGAGCACTGTAGCTTATTCTTGGGCTGCCACCCAAGTCCCATGCCGTCAAGTGTGAAGGCATCAATCACGCACATGTACCTCAACATACATAACTATTTCAATCACGTGCGTACACCTTAATCAGTTACAAGCACTTTAGTCACGCAAATATACTGCATACATACAGTTCATACACAGGCCCAGAGTTAACACGTTAAGTGCGAAGTGACCCACCGGTGGGTCACTAAGGTTAGGTTCTGTAATTTTTTCAACGCTTTCTAGTGACTGTATGTACAAAGTAAAGATTTGCGCCAACTAGGCAACCGCACTTAACGTGTTAAAAATGATATGGAATTAGTACTTTACAGAATTAAGGGTTCCGTTCCCAAAATTTCTCGAGATGATTTTTGAACGTGTTCACAGTGCCAGCAGAGACAATAATTTCGGGTAGCCGATTCCAGGTTCTAGTAGTTTTGAATGGAAATAAGCTTAGAGCCTGGGATGTCGTGTAGGTTCTTCTGATTAGTTGGTGGCCGTTATTTCCGGTTCGCAGGTAATCGTCTGTCAAAAAGCCCTTCTAGGGTAACACCGTTGTAGCCAGTGACATACTTAAAAGTCTTGATGAATTGTCCTCGGTCTCCTTTGTTCTCGGGAGATAAGCACGAGCTACTGGAGACGCCTTTCACAGCTGAGATTGCGGAGTGCAGGAATCATCTTCGTTGATTTACGTTGAATTTTTTTCCATTTTGTTAATGTCTCTTCAGAGGATAGGAGACCAGAATTGTACTGCATATTCTAAATGTAGTCACACTAACGCTTTGTAGAGCAGTAAGATGTTTTTAGACTTGTATTCAGAGTTTCTTGCAATGAAACGGAGGATCCTACTCGCTTATTCCGCAAATTATTTTTTAACGTTATTTCTGTACCCCGCTTTGTACGTTTTGTCGTTTGTTTGACTCTACAGGTGCTGATATGTTCTTGACGATAGGATTCTGTTTGGTATCGTTCAAGTTTTTTGTATGACCGTCATCTGGCATTTATAAGGCGATTAATTTCTTGTGAGAACCACGGAGGGTTTTATTGGTTGGTCTTATTCGCTTTGTAAGGACATGGTGCTGTGCAGCATGTGTAATTTTTTCCTTAAGTATCATGAAGCATTCCTCGGCATTTTTGTTCCTCATTAGTACTTCGAACTCAAAACTGAACTCCTCTTTATTAGTTCGAAGTTTGCCCTTCAGTAGTTGAGAGGTTTTGAGTTGAGTCGTGAACTTGAAATGCAAAGTCGATCATATGATCATCAATCTTGTCCGTAACTTCCCATCCAATTATTTCAAGGTCAGGAGTCATGACGAGGTCTAGGATATTGTTCTGTCTAGTCGGTTCGTCGACATGCTGCTGTAGGGAACTTATTTACCAGAGCGATCAGCTTAGATCTAGGTGCTCGACTTTGACGAGTAGTCCAGTTTATGTAAGGCAGATTGAAGTCAACCATGATTAGTGCTATATAAGGAGTAATGAGAATATTTTCAAGGAAACCATAGAGTTCATCATCATCGGTTGTTGTACAGGTTGTGTTTCTATATACGAGTACAATTTTGATGGTTTTTCTTTGCTGTGGATGGATGGTGAGATGCAGTACTTCTATTTTTTGTTACTCGTTTGGCTTTGAATCGTGGTTGCAGTTTTTCTTTCATGTAAATAATAGAGCCACCACCTCTGTCACTAAGCAAGGGCTTGTCGACCTTGTGGTAGACATATCCTTTTAATGGAACTTCCGCTGAGAGATGTCTTTCATTTAGATCTAAAAACGTTTCATTGACGGTTATGATACTGTGTGATAAACTTGACGCAGTTGCTTGTATTTCGTACATTTTCGACAGGATACTTTGTACGTTGCCAACTACTATCTCCAGATGTTCAGTATTTTGGTCAGTTTTTTCGTTTTCAGTTCGTTCGTCTGGACTGTGTTCATTACCATTTTCATTTACCACCTAGAATGGCAGATTTTCGTTGTTTATTAATTTACGATTTTTCACTGAAGGCTCTGCTGTATCCAGTTCGCTTCTGTTGCATTCATTTAATTGTCGTGTTGGTAGTGTGCTAATATGTTTTTACTATAGTTTTTTCCTACATTGCCTCCAAGATATAAAGTTTTCTGGCTTATCAAATGTTTTTGCACCAATATAGGTGCGTGTTGCAGAGATGAGTCTAAGTATTGTTGTCGCGTCTGGTGCGCTGTTCGTGTCCCCGGTGGCATGTTGAGTTGAAAGCGCTATGTGATCATAGAGTGTATGGACAAGAACGTGCTTTTATTGACCTTTGAGTCACCCCACGTTTTCGAGGAGCGTCTAATTCCGTATTGGGGGAATACAAATGTCCATATTTTGCGATAATTTTTTTACTTGCTGCTGCTGCAGCTGCACTGAATTCAAATTCTGCTCTGAATTAACCTTCAATTGGTAGATCAAATTTCGTTTATTGCCCTCCTGATCGATTTTGGTTGTTGGGCTTAACCGGTTTACAGTTATGAGATTGTACTTATTTGAAGAGGGAGCTATTTTACCTAAATACTCCAAGCTTCTAGGTTCTGGCGACAGTGTTGGACTTGAGGTTCTCGTTTCAGATTCATCTGAGTGTCGTTGAAGTTTTCTTGCAAATGGTAGTAGCGGCTTGTCCAAGCGTGGAGATGGTCAGTTAACTTGCTTGCCCAACTTCATTAAGATGGATGCCATCTTTCTTAAAAAGATTATGGCGTCCAATGTAATGGGACATCAGGACTAGGTACATGACGCCTTTTCCTGCACACATTTTTTACTGTTTTATTGATTAGTCGAACCTAGGAATTTAGATTCGGGTCCTTTATTCGCGAAAGAATGCTCATGATGATAACCTTCGTGGATTTATTTTTGACTTTATGGATTAACGTTTCAAATTGTAAGAGAATTTCATCTTGGGGTTCATTTTTTAATTCATAACTACGAGGACTATAACTACGTCCTCCTTTGTAGGTCTTTTAGTAAGTGGACCGCTTCAGTAACTTGTATTTTAGAGGGGCAGAGTACTCTACGCTCTGCTAACCCCGCTTGAACTGTTTTCTGTCCTTGGATGATGCTGTCACCAATGAGATATACGCGAGATTTCTCATTGATCTTTATTGCTTCATTCGCAATACGAGTAGTTCCGTTCAAATTTCACATTTTTTTGTTAAGTTTCGCAAACTTTTAAGGATTCTAGCAGGTAGGATATGAGATTGAGTTTGATGTGAATTATGTTCGTTAGATGTTTGTATCATCTTTTCTTCTGTAGAGTTTATATTGTACCCTAATTCGTATGATGAAAGTTTGGTATAATAGACAAAGGTGTTCTGGAATTTGCACTATTTGTTGGTCTTTCCAAGGCTAAAAAGATTTACCACAGGTGCTTATTCTAAATATGCAGCCATCATCCGAACAAAGACGTTCTCGTTTGTTTTGTTGCCAATGATTGAAAACAAGCGCATGCTCGTAGATGTATTTGCTGAAGCATTGGATAGTTGTAACAACTAAAGTTTCACCATAGAGATTTCCCCAATTTTAAATGCGCTACAGTTTCAACTTTGACAAATTGTGTGTCATGGTTAATTACAATTCTGCTAAGTGAATTTGTAGGCGTAGAAGTGCAATGAAGATCATCGGAAAGCATCACTAAGACACCCTCAGCAAAGATGGACTAGTCACCGAGAAGAATTTTGTTTTGAAGAGTTATTTTCTCTCATCTTCAGGACACCAACAGTAATTGTGAACAACTGAAACTGCTTTACCGAAGCCAATGAGGTTCAATACGTGTTTGTTCATAAAATATTTGAACTTTTTTGCAAGAAATTTCGATAATAAAGCTTTTTCTGAAAAACCTTCTGCTTCGTTCATTGTTTGCCTTTTGGTCACTAGAACAGTATAAGTACACGTCACCATACATGCACGCATTTGGTAGCGCTGGCTCCATTAAAATTAGACTTTGGATTACGAATAGTATCCCAGTGAATAAATTTGTACAAAATCCATTCAATTTGGGTACAAGTAATGGCATCACAGTGTCTTATCTCCAAAGCCCTCCACACGTTAAGCCGATTACCGCATTGCGAAAATAAAACAAGCAAGTAAAATGGATTAAAATCGTGGATGTAGAACCACCAAGTAAACGATATTTTAAAATCATGTTTTTATTATTCGTAAATTTTGAGTTCTAGCAACTAACTACCTGTTTGACTTCGGTACACGGCATGGGACTTCGATATTGAACCAAGAATGGGCCAAACGGCTCGTTCCTATTGCCTTATTCTATTCTATTCTTGAAATAAAAACGTCTGGTCCAGTCGACTGATGCCTGGATAGTAGCTTTCAGCTGTACAAAATCTACGTACGGGTCCGTCATTTCAATGCAATAATTTGTCTGTACAAAATTTACCAGTACGGTCATCCAGTGCAGTAATTTGCCTGTATAAAATCTACCAGTACGGTTATTTCAACGCAGTAATTTGTCTGTACAAAATCTACTAGTACGGTCATTCAATGTAGTAATTTGTCTGTACAAAATCTACTAGTACGGTCATTCAATGTAGTAATTTGTCTGTACAAAATCCACTAGTACGGTCATTCAACGTAATTTGTCTGTACAAAATCCACTAGTACGGTCGTTCAATGTGATTTGCCTGTACAAAATCCACTAGTATGGTCATTCAATGTAATTTGTCTGTACAAAATCTACCAGTATGGCTTTTTCAATGCAGTAATTTGCCCATACAAGCTCCGTCAGCACGGCCATTTCATTCCGTAATTCAGTCATAGTTGTGTTTAAAGACGTCAAGGGGAGATATCGTACTCAAAAGTCGAGAGATATTCCCTAGATTGTCTCCTTATGTGGGGTTTCGCATTTATTATTTTTGCAGCGCTTTTATGCACGGCACACAAAAATGTTTAAGCTCGAAACGACAGGGTGCAGCAACATAACTTTATTTTTTTTAAAGGAACTTCCTTTGAAAAAAGGAAGTTCTGTTGCCACATCTGTACAAGATTAAGAATGCTAAGAATTTTTCCACCACCATTTTCCCCAGTAAACGCATTTAATTGAGACACTAATCTAATTACGTACAAAAAGTAACTATGCAGTCACTTTCTTCTAGTGATGCCACGCACTTGAAAAGCTTTCATTATTTTAGACTTAACTAAGCTTGACAGTACTTTCTAAATGTACACACAGTTGCATGTATTAATGATTCCAAACTAATTTTAACCCATTTCATATAGAATTTTGCAATAGACTTCACACTCTAATTGAGATTCCAGCAGGGTACAGCTCTCCCGTCAAAAGAAACATTTGAAATGATTTCTAATACAGATGGTGATTTCTGTGGTTAGTAGCACAACTTTAATGGCTACTATTAACATTGCCAGCTAGTATTAACATTGCTAGTTAGTATTAACATTGCAAGCTAGTATTAACATTGCAAGCTAGTATTAACATTGCAAGCTAGTATTAACATTGCAAGCTAGTATTAACATTGCAAGCTAGTATTAACATTGCCAGCTAGTATTAACATTGCAAGCTAGTATTAACATTGCAAGCTAGTATTAACATTGCAAGCTAGTATTAACATTGCAAGCTAGTATTAACATTGCCAGCTAGTATTAACATTGCCAGCTAGTATTAACATTGCAAGCTAGTATTAACATTGCAAGCTAGTATTAACATTACAAGCTAGTATTAACATTACAAGCTAGTATTAACATTGCCAGCTAGTATTAACATTGCAAGCTAGTATTAACATTGCAAGCTAGTATTAACATTGCAAGCTAGTATTACCATCACTAGCTGGTACATACTTAAAAGCAAAGAAAATCATCTAATGGATTAGCTCCTCCAGTAAAATTTAATTCCATATCTAAAATTAAAACACACTTGCATATTGACCTCATAAATCGAATGGAGAGGCAAATGAGTCATAGTGACACAAAATTGAAATTTATTCAAAACAAGGTCTGAGAACAACTGTGCAGTGTTGCTATCACAAAACCTTAACACAGAAGTAATGACCAAGCTCCATATTCTTTGATTGCTAATCAGAGCTTGAATATTGAGCAAGATAAAAAAATGACACAAATGGTAATAGAAATTATGTCAAAAATAATTAGAGTAATGAAAGGAAATATACAAGGATGGTTGTGCACAGTCATAGTTGCAGTTTCTTAGATCTCCAAAGAGCATTAATTCCCTCTAGTTCAAGGAAAAATAATTATTTGCAATGAAGTTGATAGAAGTAACATTGAAATTTAAAATGCCTTGTTATTAAAATTTTTAGGAGTTGATCCAAGCTGGGTGTTTCTTGAGAGATAGAGTCTACCTTTTGCAAGACGGTGAGACAAAGCTCTTCTAGAGATACATTCACTGGTCAGAGCCAACCATCTCCTAATGGAAGACAGAACAAACTAAAAGAGAGATAGGAAAAGAACAATAGATAAATATAGTGACAAAGTAGTAAAGTTTAGATGCATTAATGTGTGTGAGTGGAATGTAGGGAAGTTGGATGGCCTTGTTGAAAATTTTGAGATAGGAAGACTGGATTGTGTTGGTATAGTAGTGATGAGATAGGGAGAACTTGGTGTGCAAGGAAAACAGCTATCAAATGATAGGTAAAAGTTGTGTAACAAAAATGGTGGTGAACTGAAGCTGAGTGTAAAGAATGCTTTTAATAGGAAATTGGAAAAAATTTGGGCTGGGAATGAATCAGAGTGAAGACATTTTTTCAATGAGGCGCAAGAAAATGCAAGCAAATGAATTTGTCAATCTGGTTGTATGTTACATGACAACTACAGGACAATTAGTGCAGGATGATGACATCAAGAACTATGCCACACTTGAAAGAAAAGTGAAAGAATTTAGCAAGTTCCCAGTAATTATAATGGAAGATGAAGAGTACTCTAGTATGAGCTATCTTGTAGGGCTGGATGAAGAATGCAACATGATTGTTGCAGATGCAATGACAAATTTCTGACTGCATGCATGGAATAAGAGACATTGACTTTGAACATTCAGTCATCTGGATTAGAGTGTGACTACCAGCCAAGCAACAGTGGCTGTTTACATGCTGGCTTTCTCAGTGATGCCCTCACTTAGCTTTTTTGTATGGAATGACCCAGGGTGGCCCTTAACCCATTAATGACGAGAACCCATTAATGACGAACTATTTACTAGATGTTCACTTGATGTGGCTTCAAAGCCAACTGAACATGGTGTAACAGACATTTAAGAACCAAACATGTTCAGAAAATGTACAAGCTTTGTATTGAACCAATTAACCCACTAAAATCGATACATGATAATGCAGTTAAATTATTCATGCATTATTTTCTCGTGGTTTCAAATGGAACCGCTCGTTATTAATGGGTTAAGGAAATATTTTAGAAAACACTAGCAAAGATACAAAAAAAATGTGGGGTGCCATCCTGTTGCATGTATATGTTTTAGAAGGAATTAAAGTCCATAATAATGGCCCTGGATACAGCTGGCCCTGAAGCCTAAATTTAAGTTGCTACATTTTTAATAAAAAGTTTACTGCAATAATACCTTCTCATTCAACTATTTAGATCAAAAACTCCATATTTCTAAGAATTAGAAACCGTTCTAGTAACAAATACATACCTTTTTAATTTGAAGCAACACATGATTTTGACCTAAGTTTTAAATTAAAAAACATCATAAGATTTCAAACATAAATGTCATATAATTGTTAACACCATCTAATAAAAAATACTTTCAAAAAAGTTTGAGCACTTTTCAACTTCAAAGCACAGAAAAGTTTAGGCTTCTTCCAACTTGTTCCCTTTCTATACAAAATACTTATATACAACAAAGTACAGGAATACTAGAGGAAAATACCGAGTTGTGAAAAAATATCAACACCCACCTTCCAACCAGTACATCAAGAGTGAATTGAAATTCTATGTTAAGGCTACCTTATCAAAAATCGAGTCGGACAGACTAAACACACATGTATCATACTAACATGTTAGAAGCGTAACCTTATCAGTAGATATTCACTGCAGTAAATTAAAACTTCAGCAACAGTCTCAAAGTAAGGCATATATTCACTAGACTTACCTCATGCAATGGAAAATCCTAATCTTCAGACACCATCACTGCACCATAACAACACTCGTCGAAAGAACATTCGCAATTGAGATGCCGGCCGCCGGGATTAAAGAACAGCTGGCAGGACTCACCAGCAGCAGAGTTGCCAGACGGTATATGATGCTGCTCTTTATGGCTAAACTTTGGTTACAAAATGCCAAAAAAGGCCAACAGCATATTTTAAACCCAACATATATAAAATATTTTAGAAACTGATGACATTTTTTGGACTAGATTCAAAGTGGTTTTAGTTTTAAGTAGTACATTTTTATTATGTTTAATTTGCATATCATGCTCGTTGAATTCTACCGGTATCTAAACTTCTTGATGGAAATCTATTATTATGTACATATAATATACGTGTGTAAACAAGTAAAATGTAAGTAATAAGTTTCTTAATGATTTATTCATATATAAAAGTGAATGGAAGACAGAAATTTTCTATCGTATTTTCGTTATAAAATTATTTCACCCGGCGACAAGAAGTTGTCATACAAATCAAAAGGGTTTAAAAATGTATTTTGTGAATTACCAGTACCTAATTAGAATCTACTAAATTAGAAGCAAGAGTAATAAAATTGTTGAATGCTGTCCTCAATTTGTATTCCTACCATTAGACAAAAATGAACAAGCACGATAGGTTTATTGAAAGATCGTGTTCTATACGCAATTTTCAGCAGCAGTGGAAAGACGCGGAAGTTACCGTCGCTACGTTTACCCTGTAGCTCGTCCGCAGGGCTCCCACTCCTGGTTTTTTCCACCCAGATCTGGGTTTTTTCGACCTCTCCTGGGTTGCTAGGCTTAATTTTTGATATATCGCTAAATCTGGGTGTTTTTGAAGTCTGGCACTAAATTCAGCCCTCATTACCTCATAGTGCAGTGGTTAACACTACTACCCTACGGTGGTAGGTACGAGGGTTCGAATTCCGTAAACAGCGTAGTAAATAAAAAGGGATTGTGCGCGTAGCGCTCCCTTACAGTATGTATAACATTGAGATGTCAAACGACAGTGAAGCTGGTTGAACTTGGCCCTTTATGTCAACGACCCCACCTAGCTATTATGTTGGCATATGTTCACATATAGCGAAGATGCTGAATATCCCTGATCTTGCTAGGCATGGGTAAAACAAAGATTGCGTGCGCTGTTTGAAACTCTATGCAGCTAATCTTACGTCGTCTGACCACCCTGAGCCAATGGTCTTAAGACTAAGGTAGGCCCCCAGGGGGCAAGGTTTACATGTGTAGACATGCATTTCCAGACAGTAAATTCATCATTAACTGGAATAAATTGAATAATGCAGTTAAAAAATTTAGTTCCTACATCGTATGCAAAAGCATATCAGATACAAAACTACGCTTATTGGATGGGGTAGAACGTGTTCAACCTGTTTCTCGCCCGTAAAAACGAGTAACGAACGAGTATCTTACGAACTTGCTCTCCCGGCCAAGCCGGTACTCTGTAGCGATATTACATCGCCCAAAAATATACAAATAGAGTATTCTAAGTAATAAAATTTAGTATAAGAAGTAAAATCGTCATTTGGTCCTAGCATTAAAAATTCTAGATACTGTTAAGCGTAAAGATTTACCCACTCATAATAGCACAACTGTACCAAACTTATTATTGATGTTTTTACAAGTTATCTTGATTTCTTTTTACAATTACTATTTTTTACATAGTAATAGTAATTTTGCAACTCAAAAAAAGTACCATTTACGCGTTTCTATTCACAAACGGAAATTACGTTTTGGG
>VCRD01004956.1:13383-23413 GCA_006783055.1 Trinorchestia longiramus
GCCACAACTTGGAACCAGCTGCCAGAAAACATAGTTTCTGCTGGCACTGTGAACACATTCAAAAATCGTCTCGATAAATTTTGGATTACGAATCCCCCCAGTACTACATCCTACTAACTATGTCCCTAACTCCTTAAGGTTAATGGATGATTGAGATAAATGCTCGTGTCATAAACGCCTGTGCGTGAGTGATATGTGTGCACACGACTAAATTGACTTACGTGGTTAAGGTGTACGTGCATGACTGATGGATTTACTTTAGACGGCATGGGACTTCGGTATTGAACCAAGAATGGGCCAAACGGCTCGTTCCTATTGCCTTATTCTTTTCTATTCTATTCTATTTCAAAGTTATTACTATTGTAAATAATTAGAACTTACCTTTTATCCTTTTAATGAGATGGATGAGCTTGGTGTTTTTTGACCAATTCGTCTATTCATGGCTCAATGCTACTGAGAAGTAGTCTTAAATCTCCCCTTTGCACTATCTGCAGTCGATTTCTTCGTTTACTGAGAAGCTGAGTAACTACACTAAATCCACGTTCAGCCATGTATGAGGAAGAAAAAGCGAGGAAATAGAGTTTTACTACCTCCTACAACTTCGGATACTTTTCAAAAATTTCTTTTTGTAACCAGAATTCATGGTATGATTTTTTAAAAAGAGGTTTCAATTCGAAGTCGTTCTTTACAGCTAACAGCTCTTCTTGTATTGCAGAATTGTTGTCACTTTTCCAAGCGTCTGTAAATGGATTTAGCAGCCAGTCTGGTACTTCCATATTGATCAAATCTTGGTATCTGCGATTAATGTCTTCATTCAAAGAATTCAAATGATTACAATAAATCAGGATATCATCATCCTGTACAGATGGGCCAAACTCTTCATTTTCTAGCTCGCTAAGATTTGGAAATTGAGAAAAATTTGGGCGGCCGATATTATTCCTAAAAAGAGTAAGCTTGTCCCAATCTTCGATTTTGCTTTGATAAGATTTACATCACCACCCTGAAGTTGCAAATTTAAATCGTTAAATGTGTCAAATAAGTTTGTCAAGTAGACGATGTTACTTTTGCAAACCAAGAGATCATCACTTAAGGCGCAGAATTTATTCTCCTGTTGAAACTCCCCTACGGTGTTGAAAAGAGAAAAAAATCGTTTCAAACAATTTCCTTTGGAAAGCCACTTTACTTCGATCAAATTCTTTTCTATTTTCATGACAGAGTTGCTTGAATATTCGAGAATTGAATGGTTGACAGTTCATTTTATTTACTGCTTTGATAACAGCGTCAAGAGATTTAGAAAGACAATCGCTGCTTAAGTTCTTTGCAACTCAGTGCTGTCGGTGAATTACACAATGAATCGTAAATACACCAAGTACTGATTTCTTCAAATAAGAAAGAAACCCTTTTTATTTCCCCGTTAATGCGGGAGCTCCGTCTGTTGCACAGGCAATGATATTTTCTATAGGGATGCTTCTTTCTTTAAAAAACAGCTCAACTGCTGCAAAAATAGACTCACCACGAGTATCTGTTTCAAGTTCTTTTGTAAACAGCAATTCTTGCACTACTTCACTGTCTTTAATGAACCGAACATATCCCAAAAGTAGTGCTTCATTGTTTGGTCGTGTGAACTCGATTAACTGTAAGCCAAATTGTTGTCTTTTCAGTATGTTGCATAAAATGTCTTCAGCATCTTCAGACATTTCATCAACTCTTGTTTGACCTGAATTATTACTAAGAGCAATAGATTTGGTAACTGCCCGTGGTGAAGCATGATGCACCACTGTTTGTAGGACTTCTTCTATAACGGGCAAAAGGTGCTGCTCGCCAATTGTATGCGGTTTTCCTGATCAAGCCATCATTTTTGAAATATTGTATGAACAAACGAGTCCGTCCTCGTTTTTCTGTGATTGCTTTGTCATGAGGGGAAATAATAGAACTTGTGTTGCGAAATTTGTTGTGTAAAGTCTGGAAATTAGACAAACTTTGGTTCATTTATCAGGATGAATCTTTTTTAAGTGATCAGAAAGTCTGGATGGTTTCATAGCCTTATGAGAGAACACTCTCTCACAGAGAAGACACATTGGTAATTTCTCATTATTAGGAACACTAATAAAACCGAACTTCAAATATTTAACACTACATTGTCTGCACTTTCTTTCTTTGATTCATTATGAGCCTTTTTGATTCATTATGAGCACATTGACGTTCAATTCTGTCGTTTCGTGAGACAAAGTAATGTCGAGGCGAAAAGTAACATATGATGGGCATTGCATCGATGAGTTAATTTTAAAATGTAGATTAAATTGACAATGATATTTGAACAACTGACGCAGCGGAGCATCAACGCCCCCTTATGTGCATTCAAACTTCATGAGACAGAGGTACTCAACGGCCCCCTGTGCCTTGGTAACGCCCACAAGGGGGCGTTTCCGCCCACTTTGGGAATCACTGGGTTAACGTATCAAAGATTGATGATCAGTGGCAAGCTGATTTAGTTGATATGCAAAAATACAGACACCTAAGAAAAAATTACATTTTAACTGTGATTGATATACATAGTAAATATGCTTGGGCGATTTCTATCCGAAAAAAGACATTTGAAGAAATCAAAGCATCGTTTAAAAAACTTTTCAAAGAACGAATTCCCTCTAAAATTCAAACTGATAAAGTATTAGAATTTATTAATAACCCAACACAAGAATTATTCAAGAAGCATAGAATTCAATGGTTTAGTAGAGAAAATAAAACGAAAATCCAAGTTGTTGAACGTTCAACGGAAATTTAAAAATCTGAATGTAAAAATATTTTACACACTCGAAAACTGAAAACTGGGTTTGTATTCTACAAGATCTAATTGACAATTACAATAAAAGCTTTCATAGATCCATACAAATGATACCTCGTGAAGTTTCATTGAAAGAAAACAGCAAAAGGGTCTACTATAATTTATTGCTACAAACACAAAATAACCTGAAAAATCAAATTTCCACGTTGTAGATTATATGAAGATAACCAGAATACGTAAACACTTTCATAAAGGATACTTACAAAATTTCACGAGTGAGTTATTTAGCATCTATAAAATATTGTCAACAGAACCAGTGACTTATAGACTGAAAGATATGAATAGTGAAAAATTATTAGGAAGTTTTAATGAACAAGAAATCTGAAAATATAACAGTGACGTTTATGAAATTGATAAAATTTTAAACAAAAGTTACAAAAAACTCTTCGTTAAGTGGAAAGGATATGATGATTTCTCATAGTTATAAAAGACTGAACTCACTTTAAGAAAATATTAACTGACATTAAGTTAAAGGTATTTAATTTTTTTAAATGGCGTTGACTGATATAAAAACTAAAGATTTATTGAACATTAAGAAAGCTTTAAGAAAGCAATTTATAAAATCATACAATACCAAACTACCTAAATCATATAACACCGAGTAGCAAGGGAATCAACACACTGTTTAACCTGATAACACACACTTATGATACATGAACATGTCATAAATCACTGAAAATCAATGCAATGCCATGACTTAATTTCATCCCTAATAATTACCCAAATAAACTTTCATACATTAATCTAGTCACTGCGATCCTATTAACTAATTTCACTGATAATAATCACTCAATTTCACTCTCAACTGAATGACGTGAAAAAGTGTCCTGTATTTCGCAGCAGCATTACTTGAGTATCCACTCTGTCGTACGTTAACTCCGTGTCGTAAGCTCGTCTTTTTGTTTACACTGTGTGTTGCTGCGCATGCTGCTTCCCAACCTCCACTGGCTTAAAGGGGCACCGATGGGTTGAAGTATGTTAGTTAATATTCCCACGAGGTCCCTGTTGTTGACTTTTTGAAGTAATTATGTCGACATCAAATCCAATTTGACGCTGATATCCTGAACCTCTCCGAGTTAATTATTGGGAAGAACTTTTCCAAGCTGATATGAACTTCTTCAAGGTTTCATGGGTACGAACTTCTTTTAAGATCCAGCTGTTCAAAAAAACCTCCCTCCCTAAAATGAGAGAAAAATTCTCCGGAAGTACAGGCCTTTATACATCTACCCTAATACGCTTATGCTGTTTGTTGGTGTATTGTTTCTGTTTCTTCTCCCAGAAATATTCTCACCTCCAGGTCGAGAAGATTTTCTGTCTTTTACTTCATTGTATTTGGTCGCCTGCCTCCAGCTCGTGGATGCCCCTGTAGACGACCGCCTGTGCTTCCCACACTGTTGCTCATCTTATCAAACTTTTACAATTTTGAACTAGCTTGATTTCCCGACAGTTGCTTATGTAATCAGTTGGTGTTTTTTAGAGAGACGCCTCCTGACTTTTAGCCCCTTCTTTCGGAGAGCTTCTGACGGTTGGGCAAGCGAACATCTAGGTATTACATGCGCCTGAATTTTACTGTCTACAGCTTTTCTCGAGCCATTAAAGTGTGTGATGTTTGTGTTTTCGAGAGCGCTACTGTTGCGTTGGGCTTTACCGGTCACATGGCGCCTGAGCTTCACACATACCCATCCACCTTCACACATCATTACATATTACTACCATCATACATCATCACTACATATACATCATCGCTACCAACACACACGCCGCCTCCTGGAGAAAAGAAATTAGACTAGCAAAGTCAAAATTCTCCCGTAACATCGTAGAAAACAAAAAATTTTTATACTATCGTACTCCAACCTCTTTCGATACAACTTTTTTCTTCCTTATTACAATAATGGTACGGTATACCCTTCGTTTATGCACCCACACATTGTACTCTTTACATTATATATCGTTCATTACGTAATACACATTCAAAACATTTCCACATTGCGCAACTCATGAACAAGACAACATTGCTCTCTTAACCTGGTCTTAACCTGGTCTATACATACACATCCTAACGCATCTTTGTCAAACACATTTATATAGCTACTGAATACAATCACACACAATTCATGTCTACGCATATGACTTCCATCCTCTTTATTTCGAATTGCATTGTAAATACCTTGGAATCTTTTTAATATTATGGAAAATCCCCAACAATGCAATTTTCAACATTGTTGGGGTTTTTTCATTCTTTTAATGACATCTTAAGTGTTCAATTAACAATCTTCATTGAATAAGATTTTGACGCAGCCACAACTGTAGTATTTTCTTTTGATATTGCTGGGATCTTGTCCTTCTTTTATTAAAACTTTGAGCGTTCAATTAGCAATAATATTTTCGTCGCTCGATGATCAGAGCTCTTGATAGGGCGGAATCAATCAATTATGCATCTCAAATCATCCACGAACAGTCAGAAAGAAAAGAGTGCGTGTATTCCAAATGATAAATTTCGTTTCACGATTCTTGCGTTACATTCACACAGCTATTGCCTTGGCACTGCGAGAAAACTTTTGCCTCTCGGCTACCTAAAGTTCTCGATCAAAGACGATAGTCCTACATTAAACTTCTGACAACTTGATCGATAAGAAACCTTCTACATTTTGCTAAAGTTAATGCATCATCACCTCCAATATTACATAGTATGTGCACGATGAAAATAACGAGTGTTGTCTTCTGCATTCGCAAAGACTTGAAGATTATCATGCACAAGAAATACACAATATGTACATGCATTGAGTGTACAACAATAACATATGAAGACTCATGTTCTAATCTCAGTCAACTCACGGCTGCATATTTATCCATATTTATCATGTTGTCCCAACATAACGCATAAGAAATTAATGTTCGATGTCAGATCAAATAAGAAAATTTCCGCTTCGGACATGTAATAATCCTTAGACACACTTTTGCAGTTCATCTGCTAAAATGTGGTAGATGGCTCGCATTTCCTACTTCGTGATTATTAGAATAACATGTATTAAATTTTCTGTGTGTATTATTTATCCGTCTCACTATAGCCATTGAAAAAATTGGGGACCTTTTAACACTTCAAAGTTCGGATGATTGGAGTCCTTCCAAGTGCAATCATGTTGTGTTTTCGTACTTTTAATTCATTGTGTTATTTACAAGTATGATTTAAAATATAACGGAAGGACAGCCTGCAGAAAAAACATGCATTGAAACCAAGGTTACGTCAATTACGAGAGAGAAAAGAACTCATCGCCAATCAATCCTTGTACAATTAGAAGTAGGCAAAGCATTTCCATTTCCCTATTTATCAATTTATTAATGAAAAGTAGGAGTTGTCACAGTCTCAGCACGGATGAAGGAGCAGGAGTAGGTGTCAATAACGTAAACAACAGTATCGAGGGCACTCGTAGAGAAGAACGAATCCGAAAAATCAATGAACTAGATTTGAATTACCTAGATGAACAGCAAGAACGACAAGTGAGGAACTTGTTAAAGGAACATCATAGTATAGTGAGTGTGGACGATAGTGACATTAGACATGTAAAAGACGTGAAGTTTAACCCTTTCGGTACCATGATGTAAATATCAGAACCTTTTTCAACATATTTAACATCAAATTTAAAAAAAGATGCTTTGTGATGTTTTACGGTCACTGCATTGTCCTGATCAAACTGTAGCTTGCACTGCTCTACCAGCGTTTGCACAGACACACGTGTTGCTCTGCATCTTAATAGGCGAAAAATGACTGCGGCTACCAGAGATGCCGTCAGTACCGAAAGGGTTAAAATCCTATTGAGTGACTCTAAACTTAGTCAGACTAAACAATGGCGACTTCCCTACGCGAATCAAGAGATAATTGAAACTAAAGTGCAGGACGTGATAAAGAGTGGAGTAATACAAGAAATTACCAGTGTTTGGAGCAGTACTCTAATGCTGGTAAAGAAGCCAGGGAGAGATCATCGTATTTGTTTGGATCTTCGAGCAATTAATGAACGAGTCATTACCGAACACTTCCCAATTTCGAACGTAGTGGAGACGCTTGAGGAAGTTCGTTGAAAGGAGTACTATTCCATAGTCGATGCTAAGTCGGCCTTCCATGCACGTAGCCAGAGTTATCAGCAAGACACCACAGCTTATAACCACGCTATATTGGTTTCTTATGATTATACTGTTTCAAAGTGCATCTCTCCTTGAACAATACCATTGATTCATCAAAGCATAGATATCCACCTAGTTTGCAGTTTTGCTTGACGACATTGTTCGAATGCTGGAGTAGAGGCCTGGCTTGGAACAGTTTATCCCGGTTGTTACGGTCCATTTTTCAACTATCGTTGACATTCAAGTTGGTGAGAATGGTTTGAAAACTACTACGGCTCATTGCTTTCTTTATTCGAAGTATTTACAAGTCATCACTGGGTAACCAATAATGGTGAATGGAGGGCAAACTGTGCAAACTCATCATCATATTTATTCCCATGAATCCTTTTATTTCATCCATTGCAAAATAATTGCAACAGCCTTTCCTCTTTGCACACTCTTCAAATTCGTCTGATAGTGATTTTTTTCCAAAGTGTATATGTAAAAAAATTTGAAGAAATAATCTACAGATTTAAAACAATTAAAATTTAGTTTTGGAAGAGTAGTAAATTTAGCGTCATTTGTTGGTTTCGCCTGCGATTTCTATTTCCTATTGGCAGAAGGAGTGTCTGCATGTATGTCATCAGCAATAGTGACGATGTCTGGAGACGATGCTAGAAGATCCTCCATTTCACTGATTTCCATATTTATCATGGCCTTATCATCCATCGTCATAGTAATGTTTTCTTGGGTTCTGTCCAACCTGCTACCGTGATCCTCTGCCTCATCGTCTGATTAATAAGCATGATATTATATTCATAGACTGATAGTATATCCTCTGATAAGGAATTCCTTATCTCTTACAAACTGAGCCCTTTACGAGACATTTCCTGTGAAATGAAACAACATAATTACTCACATATTCACGTTTGGTAAGCATTATTTATTTTTAAGTGAATGATGATACCTCAACACAATGGTAGTCACAATTGAACCGAAATATTTGCAAGAAGCATTTTAATAATGATAAGACATGTATAAAATGATTTCAGTGATATATATATATATATATATGCATATATATATATATATATATATGTATATATATATATATATATATATATATATATATATATATATATATATATATATATATATATATATATATATATATATATATATATATATATATATATATATATATATATATACACACACTTTAAATGGGCAACATTGTGTAATAAAATTAGTAAAATTCTTTTACGAGCTTTCTGAAAAATTTGATAATCAATAGTCAAAATTTAACAATTTGGAATCTATAATAAATAATAAAATAGAACAATACATTCAAGAAGTAGAGTCTATAATAACTAATGAAATAGAACAAACAATTAATTGTTTAGAAACTCGTTTTAGTTATGAAGTTAACACAAAGTTGGTTGGTTTGAGGAAAAGACTGGAACCATCAACATCTGGTATGGAAGTTGAAGCTAAAATAAAGAATCTTAAGTCAAGCATAAGATCAGCTAATCAAGAAATATTCAATGAGTTTAAAAACATTGTTATGGAGTTGTGGGCGGCATCCGTTTCAAAAAGTAAGAGACAAGATTTCAATTTAGACTCAACAGATGGAAAAGACATTCTTCAACAGCTTTCTCATGACATAATTTTAAACCAAAATAAAGTTAGTCTGCCAACATTGGCACTACTGCATGAATCGGATAATAATGTAAGCCTGATAGATGAAATTAAAATGCTTACCAAACGAGTCAACAATCTTCTCGCCACTCGAATTCGAAAAAATATACATACATGAGATTTTTATTCACAAAAAATATCTGGAGTTAAAATATATGGTACATATATGAATATTAAATTTGCATCTCGTATAAAAGGTCCTTCAGGTATTAGACTTAAATACTTGGATGTTGAGCAAAATTTTGATTTGAATAATAGAAGGCTTGCAAATAACTCTTATCCAATGGAAGGAAATGATTCTGTAAGTAAATGTATGTTGTTAAGTTGTTATAAAACCTAAATCTTTATTTTAAAAATTATGTACAGACAAGAGAGGATATGATAAATGAAAACCATGCATCACACTTAGAAACAATTCAGAGCTCATTTGACAAGAAATTCGATGGAATCACAAGTGACCAGTTGAAAGACATAAAAATCATTGATAAAAAAATAGATTTTATTAGAGATGGTTTGTTAGAGCACACTACTTTTCTTGATAATAAAGTATCAACTCCTGAGGCAGAAATAAAAAAGTTTCACTGAGATTTTGTAAACCACTGGAGAGTTTTTATGATTCATCTTTAACGATGGGAAAATTAAGAAAGTTCGTTTCTAAAATTGATGTAGACGTTGTCATAAATACAAATGAAATAGAACAAATGAAAACGTTATTTGAGAGTTTGAGAGAGCGAATCAAAAGATTAGAAAAGAGTATGAGGCGTGAGATTGAGGAAAATTTACAATAAATTGACTGTGGAATTGAAGAAAGAGTACATCATGATTACAAAACAGGTATGACATTTGTTCATTTTAAAAATAAGAAGTAATCCATACATATGAAATAATTGAGTTCGTGAAGACTTTCAGTTCACTGGCGTTAATAAATGTACAATTCGGCGTAGAAAAATCCTTTCATTTTCTCAAACACAAAAAATCACTAAAGAATGCTAAAAAACCACATGTTATTTGTGATAGAAACAAAGTGAGACTTCAAAAGGCGACTCTCTTTTCAAGGTATTGCCCATTTAGACAACCAGTGTATAGAAAAGCAACCTCGTCAAATTTTTTTAGAAGAAATGGAAGAATTAACTAAATATATTCAAAGAGAAGTTGTTCTTAATTCAGGAAACTTTAACCAGCTACAGATTGACTTTAAGCAGATTCAAGAAGTTAATAAAAACCTTATAACTAAAATAAATCAGTTGAAGATTCTACTATATGAATTACAATTAGAATTATTAAATGTGAAACACTATTTAAATTTATAGTTTTGAAAAATGGTCTATCTGTGGAATGAAACCAATAAGAATAAAGAAAAAAAATAATTTTAATTTTCCTTCTCCAAGTTTG
>VCRD01004957.1:0-13251 GCA_006783055.1 Trinorchestia longiramus
GCTCGTCTGGAGAATGCTGAAGCGGTGCAAAGAGAATTAAGTTCCAACGAATCAACCTGAAAAAGATCATCCTTTAACTTCCAGAGCCTCAAAACTGATAAAATCCACCAGTGAAAAGCTCATAAGAAAAACTCGAACGGAAGCCGTAGAAATCTGGCAAAAGTGGGTAATGTATTCATTGGGACCATATCCATTATTCATCATAATGACTTGAAGATCTCTCCCTACAAACAATAAAAGAAATATCATAGCTGTTATCTGCGAGATTGTGGCCAGCTGCATGAACTAAAATCCTTCTCTCACATATTCGTAAGGTTGCGCTAGTAAACCTTGTGTTCAGTGCCGAAATTTGTTTCTATGTCCGTCTGCCAAAATTTAAGGAGTAAAATGATCGATTTTGGTTTGGGACGGTGAGATTGACACTCGGGTTGTCACTTGAAGACGAGGAGCATTGTCTGTGATGGTTTGGGCAGCGATCACTGAAACCAAAGCAAATCCAATGGTTTGTGTGGAACAATCGGTTAAATTAACCAAAAAATTACAACACCGACATTATTATGATACAAATTCGTTGTTGCCTTAGGCTAAAAATTACTTTCAAAACGCCAGTAGTCATTTCAGCAAGACTAGGCACGTTCACATGAAGCTAATAAACACATGAGGGGTTGGCATCCAATGTTCCCTCTTCATTTCGCAGGAGGAATTGGCTCCATAAGCAGACCCGATTCCTTACGATTACGGCATCTAGTCCGTATGGAAGAATAACGGTTCAGCGATACATTAACAGAATTAGAAGGCATTGAAGGGGTGACATTTTTGTTGTAAATCTTAATATCCCGATGGTAGGTAAATACAACGATGCAAACGTTTATTCTTTTTAGGCAAAATTTAGAATTACAAATTGCAAAACACATCTTAACACATTTCCTGCGAAGTGACCCACCGGTGGGTCACTCAGGTTAGGTTCTGTAGTTTTTTCAAAGCTTTCTAGGGACTATGTGTGCAAAATAAAGATTTGCACCGGCTGGCAATCGCAGGAAATGTGTTAAACTGCAACAAAGCGTTAACTTCGAAAGAACTTACATACCTACAGCGCAATATTATAGTTTGAGGTCCTAGTGGAGGTATACAGTATACATACCTAGCAATATTTGGCAGTGAAAAAATGTGTATGTTTTTGTTTGGAACATATCTCTGACAAACATATCTGATTTTATTCAAGATCAGAAGCGAGTTATCAAATTGCAATATAATAAAAGACCTTGAGAGGTAATCTCGTCAACTGGCGTAGACAAACCATGTACAGAATATACAGGAGAAACTTAACATACTAGGCTTCACCATATTTCTTCTCATTCAGCATTTAGTGCATAGCAGATACGTATAATTGTCTTGCACGTTTCCTCGTATGATTATAAAAGTATTACCTTAGTTTTTAACGCTACTAGTCTGCAAATATTAAAGTAGCATTTCATCAATGTTAGAAGTTAGCCTGTGTGAAGTGACCTAAAGCTAGTATTTCCTCTGATAGTTGTTCTTTAAATGTCACATTTTGAGAATGCTGGCACATATTTATTTTTTGTAGCATTTATTGTTCGTGTCAGATGTCATCACGATGTCTTAGATTGAAACGTTGTCTCGCGCGTTATTTTATAAGATTACTATCTCATTGATACGGAAAGAATGTTTGATTTTGAAGTGTTTCCTATTGATGCACTTTTCTCATTAGGATCTTTGAAGAGTAAAACTCCAATATTCAATGGTAAACAACATCACTTGCACATGCCGATCAGCAGTTGAATTTTTTATGATATGCAACTTCATTAGCGTCCCTATCCTATTGAACTCCCTTGAATGATGATATTTTATTCCGTTTGACTTTGATGTTCACTTGCCAGCTATTTGTTCCGATAAATTCTTCGAGATCCGGAAGGGTTTGTTTTCAGGTAAAATTCCTTGGCCATTAATCGAGTTTGGTGATCGAAGGAATTGAGCATAATTTGCACCGTGTGACATTCTTCTACAGCCAAATGAACTGACAGCTGTACCGCGTTCGGTGTCTTTTTGTAGACCAATCGTATTTATTAAGAAACTGAAAAAAATCATTAGATTTTAGATACATAAACCAGAGATGGTAATCAGAGCATGTTTTCAAGGAGCAAATCATTCAACGATGCAAAAATAGATTTCAAGATCAGTTCTACGAGATTACTTATATTTTTCACAATATATTAGTGTTTGATAAATGAAGGGTAAGAACTAGAATGAAACAATCGCCGTCTCTATCATTTAATACGTTATTTAATACAAGTAACCCTGTAGTTATTGAGTAAAAACTAGTCACTTCACTTCCTCAAGCTATCGATGCTTCGAGTTCGCCCACTAAAAAGTGAGTGAATTATTTAAATATGACGGCATAGTAGGATTAATTTTTTTATCACCAAAATACATTCCTATGGTATTAGTTTGTTTAGTATTTTTCCCATGAAGCGAATGATTAATGCCAGAATTAGATTGTATCTGCAGAAATTTGGGCTATTGAGCATAATTTATAAACAGTAATTACATATAATCGTGAAGATTTTTTAATCATTTGTATGGTCGTTTATACAATAGTAACAACACCTTAAAGTTGAACAGAAATTAGGCATTTAGTATTCTTTTTACTATAAAACTTAAGTCATTAGTAGGCAGCTGTTTGGTGAAAAGTTACGGCGACTTATGAAAGATGTTTTGTGGCAAAAGCTTCATTTTCCTAACTGCCGGAGTAAAGACTCTGTCCGCAAACAAGCAAGTAAATAGTATGTAAGTAGGTATGTAGGTATGTTGGTGTGTGGGTAAGAACGTTGGTAGAAATGGAAGTTATCTATCTGGTACTTAAAACGTAATTAAATGTTGTCAATTATACTTCATGCTTTACTACAGCAAGTATATAGAAATTAAATGCATTTTAAACATACGTCCTGAATTTTATATTTTTCACCGTCAAGTTTTTCACGTGAACTTCTAGAAGTGCATCAGTTAAATTTAACATCATTTTTTTTATGAGTCGTTTTTTTTTTTTTTGGAGGTGCTACGTTCCATGAAGCATGTAATAATAATGATTTAAAAAAGAAACTGATCGATGAATGTGCTTCTGCGAAAAGAAAATGTTCAATAAATGACTGGTATTGTGTTAAAAAATGATCAAAAAATTCAGAAAGTTCCAAAAGCCTTTTCCGAAAGTCCACTTGAAGGCTACCGTTAAAAAAATTTGAATATGAGGACGTCAATTCATTTAACGAGTTGATTGTTCAGTCGCTTGCAGCCGCTCGCAGTCATTGGCTTCAAGTTTATGCGCACGAATATTGAAAAAGTTGGAAAAATTGAAGCAGTGTACCTTTAAATGCTGTTATATTGACGGTCATAATAAACACACAGCTCTTTTGCATCTACAGTGGGGTTGTCGCTTTGCAAAGCTACCGTATCATAATGAAAATCATTTTTATGCCTACCATTGGGTGTACATATACTTTATGCATTGTCCTCTAATGTCAGTAAAACAAATGTTTTATTTGCCCACAGACAACTATGAGTGTTTGTGCGCTTGTATTCATATGAGAAAAAAGGAATTTGACGTTGGCTGCAAACGATTGAATGTCTATTTGTTGCACTGTTTTCAAGTCATGTTGAACACTCAGTACCACAATAGAACCACGTAATAAAAAGGCATAGCTGGTAAAGTTATTCCTAAAGCGCATCCACTTCAGGTATGTTTTCACTTGCAGCCTATGACAGCTACTGGTTGTCAATTGTTGACTCATAACAGATTTGTGAAGCTAAGTGATTGACAATGGTTACCCTAGAATATTAGTTATTTTGTTTATTTTTATGTAGCATTCTATTTCTCATCTATTCAATTCTTAACAGAATAGTTCTTGTTAGCTTTAAATAGTTCTGAATTATAATGGCTTATCCAACCGAACAAACGGAAAATAATTTATGTACCTTTTAATTATTTTTCATAGGCTCAATTTCTCAATATCTCTTTTTCTTTTTTTGTAGCAGAAATGAGGTGGCATACAAGTAATTAAAGGTGCAGCCAGTCAGCTGGGCGGCTGACTAGAGTACTGCAGAGTTCGATTCTTTCATTGTTTGACGAATCCAGCCATGAGAGCTTTTTGAACGGAATTATTAAGAGGAAATGCATTCTACTTTTCTATGTGATGATAAAGACTTGGGATTTACGAAGTATCCTTTTCTATGAGAAATGCTATTTAATACTATTCCTTTAATACTCTTCTCTGCCTGTTCAATTGAAAAGTACGAAATGAACGTGAATAATCTCGGAGTATAATGAATTTTCTTTTAAGCTCGCAACTGAGTGAAATGGTGCCCACGACGTATATTATCGAAACACTATAACTCATGTAACTAAGAATGAATTATAGAAGTAAGTAGAGAAAAGAGCGCATGTTAGCTTTGTTCGGTTGACACGCATGCAAATAATAACTGGTGTGTGTACGCTCATCCGGAAAATTGTGTCTCCTAAAGCTGCATCAAGAACTTTGTAGAATATATTATATTGTTGTTGACTGGTAGTTTCATTAAACAATGTTTCATTGAGATTAGCGTTTTCCGTTAGAACGACGATGACTCTAGTAGCCGTTTGAAGACATTATTAAAGACGAGTTATTTACAGCTTTAGGGCTCGTGATTTGTCAGAGAGCCTTGATAAACAGAAGCCTCTGTAATTAATAGTATTGCTTTTTTTCCTATCGAATGATTTTTTTAATTTACTTGTTTCCTGATAAGAAGAACTTCTGTGCTTGAAAACGTTATCAACGAGATAAAAATCCCATTAATAGGAGTATCTATTTTGCAGTTTAGTAGAAGCCTCAATACTCTAAGTCCTTAGGAATGATAAGTGAACATACATTGAAAATATTCTTCTACCGCAGTGGCAGCATTCCAGAGAATATTATTTTTGCTTATGTGTCGTAGATTTAATTCTAGCTTATCAACACACGAAAATGAAATAGGGAAAAAATTATGTGATATGACTTCGTTGAATAAAGTATGAAAACACTTTTGGATATTATATCATTTTGTAGTTTGAGCATTTGAGAAATGATACAATATAAATTGTTAGAAAAACATTCTAGTTCACAATGATCAGTTTTCTATGTAGAAATTTTTATGCAAGAAATTTTTATCTCAAATTAAAAAGCGTAGTTCATATCTTGCACCTACAAGACGGCAATGTTTGCATCTGAGTTTCATGAACTACGGCGTGAGATCAAGAAAATTAAATTTTAAATTGAAAATTCTCAGTAGTAAACCTAAATGATTTTACTGGGAAGGATGCTACTGCCCTTGGAAACCCGGCGATGAAAGCCCGAGAAGTACCCGGATTCATATACAATATTCTCTAGACGTGTACGTAACTGTTAACTACATAAACTTGACTGTTAATTACTTGTGAATTCCATTTCATAACTTTATTTTTAGAAATTACTTCAACATAGTGCACTATTATCGATACCTGGAAATGCTATTCTGTAGTTTCTCCGAGTTCTTATTTCAAAAATTATGTTGCTCTAATTGTGCAATTGTTAAACAAAATCGACGTAAAAAACTCGTTTCTTCTAAGTGATTCTATATTTAATCATATGCTTTGCCAATTCTTCGTTCCATGAATCTAAAGGACACAATTTAGAGTCGTCTAATGAACATATGGATTTCTACATGACTTCAAATGCATGTAAGGTTTACTTTTAGAAAAATGTGATTGAATCCTCTTCTGACATGGCTGATGAAGCATAATCGTTTGCAAGTTTGCAACAGTTTGCTTGTTAAGCAGAAGAATTGATTTTCAAGTTCAAAAGCTCCAATTCTGTCAACACGATAAGAAGGACATCCTCAACGCAAAGTAACGAGGTAAATAAACCTGTTTACCTGGAAAAGAGGGAGGATGACGATTTCTTTTGCTCTGCTGAACTTCTCACGGAGACATAAGTGATTCTGCTTTCAACTGTGGCTAATGATGTCGGGGTTGTGGAACTTGTGACAAGAAAATCTCGCGTAAACTGTATAGTCTCGAATTACACACGGTACAGACTAGCAATTATTCTCAAACTTGTACAAAATGGTCTTGAAAACTCAAAGAATTGCTTTCTTGATGCAAAAGAAACTGTGCATATGCTAAAGACAGAAAAATTGATTAAATCTCCTCAATCTTCTATTATAGGTTTCCTTCTTAATCTTATTTCTCTCTTCTAGTTACCTCAGTATCCTGTGGATGACACTCTTCACAGTACCATACACTTGCAGTACGTCACCGCCCACACCACCACAGCCTTTTCTTCACCACGTCTTCAGCACGGTAACCTCAAATTCCGTGACTGCAACTTACAGCACCATTCACCCACTGTCACGATCTCTCGTCCCCCATCATTCCCATACCTCTCTTTGACCACTAATCAATACTACTTAACTCCCTTCATCCCCACTGTCACTAGCTTTTCCAAGCCAGCTACCCCACTGCCTTGCCGCCTACTGTATTGCATTGTCACTTATCCCATGGATTTTTGATCTAATCCACCGCATTGTATCCTAGCCCTCTGCCGAGTCACCTGCTGTACAGCTTTTCTACTCGCCCTATTGCTTTCCTACCTTTTGTACTCGCACAAACTTGTTTCCTTCCTTATTTCCTTATTGTCCGCTGAAGTTATCTCTTCAATGCTTTGCGTGGCAAAAAAGGAATAATGCGCCACCAATTTCACTTAATTAATACAGGCAATGACACAACATTGACCATGATATGAATTTTTAGCTGCTACATGTCAAAAAAAGATTTTAAAATTTAGCAGGCTAAATAAATGAAAAGTATGACATTTGCATTAAAACTATAAAGTCAAATCCAGAAGAGCAGTGAATTGTAAATAAAAATATACACTTTATCGGTAATGAATTACCACTTGAATGAGAACAGTCAAACCGACGAGGCTTAAGAAAATAGAAAAAATTATGTCAAATTCATAGAAGAATAGCTACAATGATGTTTACAACTACTTATTATTTAAAATAATTCTTAAACATTGGTACACGAGCTTCACAATTTAAAAAAAAATAACGACCTGTTCATCAAAGACCGTGTGTATAGAAAGAGAAATGGAGGACTCACTCAGCAATCAGCAATTATCTTCTACACACACACAAAACATACAAAGCCACTTTAACACAAACGCACATGCAAGCATAAAAAGCGCCCACAAACACACAAAAGTAAGCGCATAAACGCAGGCACTATCGAGCAGGCACAGAGACAAATAAACACACAACCAAAAACACAAAATTACACACGTGTACTGAAACAAGTCCACTCTCAAACAATCACGCCAGGAAAGATCACGAACAAGCATACAAACATTCAAACTCACAAACACAAATACATGAGCACACAAACACACAAGTACACGCACGAGTAAACAAACGCAGTTACAGAAAAGTAAATTAATTTGATTTGCCATTCAATTACTTTAATTCCAAATCTGGTGGTGAGGTAAATGCAATTATAATGATAGACGCTAACTTTGAAAGCAAGTGAGAAACAACGACGAATAACATAAGGCATTTAATTGAAATGTAAACACGAATAACGCTTTGACGCAAATTTTAACTCACATATTTGGGAACAATGTATTACAACCCCCTGCATAGTTTTTGAGGTTTGTGTATTATTTAGTTTTTCTGTGTATTTTGCATGCTGATCTCAAAAATATTATCCATTTTGCTTAATCAGATAATTTTGTGCTATTGCATATTAAGCGGACATTCAGTTAAAATATCGGCCTTTTTCACTCAAAATGAGGTTATCATATTCATTCATTAAAAAATCATTCGAGGCATTACCAAACTTCCCAAAAATGATTTCGGTCAGTTTTAATGCGTTTGCGATGTATTTCAATACACACGCGTGCTAGCCGGCCATTTAAATGTCCACCTTGATGCAAAGGAAGAATTTATGTCCATGTTTTTGCATATATTTCTCCATTAAATTTCTTTTATCTGGTGGTACATGCCATGTACTAACAACGACCATGAGGCGTCTCTAAAGTCAAGACCCACAGTACTGGAATGCTTAACTGTACTGAGGTCTACAGTGTCTGCAAGATAAAGCTCTTGCTTCTGACATGTGCTGAAAATATGCAGCGCTGGAATAACTAGATGATTCAACGCCTACCATTTGGCATTCTTATAGTATGGAGGGAAGGGAGAGGTCACACCACGGAGTTACTTATGTATGACAAACCTTCCGAGTGAGTTATACGAATACATCAATACTGATATATCACATGCAGTAAGCTCATGCATTCTGAAAGATATCTGTAAGTTAACATGATGTTATTGTCATTTTCGCGCATGAACGACGGAGCTCATCAGTACTCGAAATAAATTTTCAATACTCTTACTCGTTTTTATTTTTCAACTATGCGCTAACCTTACGGAAGCAATAATTTTCCTCTACTTCATAGCTCATGCTGTTCCAAGTTTAGTTCCTTGTTGAAACTGTATTTTTGACAGAATTATATTGGAATAAGAAACTCGAGTTTGTCTTCATACGTTGAATTGGTACACATTCCAAGTAAAACTGTCTTTCCATCCATTACACAGATGACGTTTTTACTGCCCTCGTGATGCGAGTAGTGCTTATCACCAGCTTGGTCGACTGGTGAGCGAATCTGCTTGCGAGCAGGAAGACCCGGGTTCGAATCCCGCTGCCGACATGGTAGACGCGGCTAGAAATACGGCATGGGACTTGGGTAAAACAACCGAATAATTATCGAAGTAATTATCCGACCCAAGAATGGGCCAGAAGGTTCGTTCCTATAGCCTCATTCTATTCTATTCTATTCTAGTCCAGCCCTGATGAGAGCGCGATGATGGCGACAAGCAGCGTCCGTCAGCCAAATGAATTAAATCACTAAAAACAATCACAGGCAGCGACGCTCATTACCTTTGAGGGAAATTTTGGCTCAGACGCTTATGGCACAAAAGGTAAGGGAAAGAAAACTTTTTTTTTGTTTAGGGCATATCTTACATCATTAAATTTACTGCACCACGGAGCAATAAGCATTTGTTTTCCAAACGGCAGGTAAATATCAAGATAATTTTTATTCTTGAATTGGACACACTGGCCACCGAAATAAAATGTCTTTTTTTGATTGAAAGATTGTGCCAAACCTTTATTTAAATCATTCTCTTCAAATAGTAAGCAGTTGCTTACCATAAGTAATCATTTTTATAAAAAAAGAGCAAACAACAAAGCAAGTTTGTAATTTTCTAGTCAGAGAGTTCGTATAGAAATTTTAAATTTCTGACTTGAAATTTAAGCAGCACAATCTCTGATTATGCCTTACTTTCAGGATCCCAACGACCGACGTCATCACTCCAGTGGTAGGATAAATAAGAATGCATTAGCCATAACCAGTTTTAATGAGTTCCAATACAAAACAGTCGTAACCTTCACTCAGTTTTTCATGTCAATGTAGCACTGCAAAAAGCACATTCAAAGTAAAGATTATGACGATTTTGTAAACAAACCAAATTAAACACCAACTCGCACAAAGCTAATCAGTTTCCGCTGCTGTGAAAAACTGAAAAAGGAACCACTAACTGCCATTAATAACGAACTTCGTTCGTGCGTGCAGTGTTGGCCTTCTTTTCAATGTTCATAGCGAGCATTTGGGTGCGGAAGCTCAAGTTCTTTGTCTTCTCAATAAGTTGCTGGTAAGGCGAGATGGCCTGCGTGCCCATAACCACATGGCCCTGCAAGGAACAAAATCGAACACACGTGAACATCCAATAAAAATCAGGTGGCGGAGTACGCACGGAAGTCGTCCCACAATTGAAACAACAAAGTGCATCGGTTAACTGACCTTAATAAATGAGTAAATAAAAGTTTACACAGGTGTATATACTTCATAAGCTATGAGCATTGCAACGATTACACCTGAGCAAAATAGATATTCTGCACTCATAGAAGCCTACAAATACTGATAAGAATTATAGAATCGTTGATAACCTTAGCTCAAAATAATTATGATGAATACAAATATATTAATCGAGCTACTATTTTGGAAGAAGGATGATGTACGGTCCGTCTCGAGGCCAATCAAAAGAAACAAACACCGAAAAACACGAATATTCAGCAAATGCTTCATAAACGAAAGGCTCGAGTCTTTAGAGTGCATTGAGTATGAGAGACAAACAGAAATTTTTACCAATGGAATAAAGGGTTCAGGATAAAATAAAATAGCCTGTACGGATTGCAAAGGCGTGCGCTGATGACAAAAGTGAACCGAGATATCAATTGGATGGTAGGTACAGACGAACTAGGATGCGACTTCTAACGTAGTCTGACACTAATGCACAAGACATACACCAGCAAGAACTGGCGTGCTCTGCCTCAATTCACTAACTAGGTCTCCGACCCTTAAGAGTAAACACGCTTTGCTGTGAACTACTGTGACAGTGAATCGTGTGGATGTGTTCAAATCATCTTCGATCACTTCTGCATGAAAGAACAATTCATGAGTAGATTATAGTACATGCCAAACCCTGACCAAGCTATAAACATAATGATTTACGAAGCATGATTATTGATTTTCTACTTGTCAAGTGAACATTTATACTGACTGTGGCTCGATACCGAATAGCTTAGTAAAAGTATCATACTAGAAATAATAACAGTAGTAAAATGCATATCGGCCTGACACTAATTCAATCATTAGATAGACTTCTCAAGTAACAGAACCTAAAAGCTTTTCATTCTATAGGTAATATACTCCTCCCAGAAAATGACTACTCTGTTGAAGCAAAGAAAACATGCACAAGTATATTATCTCAGAACATACCGCTGAGTCCATCATTTACTGCAGCAAAAGTAACTGACCTGTTGCGAGTCAATCTTCGCATCTAGTTTGGCCTGCCTGATGAGGTCCACAATCCAGCGTTCTGCGTCAGGTGGGCTCATGTTCAGCTTTTCTGCCAACATGCTGCACTCAGATATTAACATGAGTTAGAAGGCGGTCACGTGAAATATTTTCAACCAATAAAGGCCGTGAAAATTCGTACAAGTAATTCAAACGATGAAAATTATAAAAATTATTTTCGTAATACTTCAGTAGGATTACACACTAAATTTGAGTCAGTTTTATAAGTGAAGTGATACCAATTCATCAAGAGCAAAATACTATCTGCAAGGAGTTATGAAGAGAGCAAACTCACTTTATGCTAATGCACTGATGTATCCGACAGAAGAGCTCGAAAATCATGAGGCGAGCATTGTCGATGAAATCTTTCATGCAAGCCACCAAGAAGAAATCATTCTTCAACACGTCAGCACAAAGCTGCAGCTTTTCCTGGGCAGCGTCAAAGTCGAAGTCAACATACAGGCTTGCCAAAAACTCCGTGATGGGGTCACTGTAGTTGTAGTTCTCTTGCTGGATCACCTTCACCAAATCCTGTAGCCACATCAATGTATTGAACCACGTGAAAATGGCGTTATTAGGACAAAAAATTAAAATGCTAAAGCCTCATTTTGTTTAATTTCAAAGACAGCAGAACTCACAAGTTCGTGTCTTGACGTCTAACATTCCATTCATATAGAGCTGTTAAGGGTCGTAGAGTTCACTCAGCATTGGTCGAAAAGGTCAGATGCTAAGAACACAATTCCTTTTTAAGACCCTCCTCCTATACAAGAGCTACTCTCCGCACTGACGTCAAATTCAAGAACACCCCGAACATCAGTGCGTGCGATACAAACATTGCATTCGCTAATTCACATCGTTTTAGTAGGAACACTGATGAATAAGTAGCAACACAACACCCAAATAAATCAAAGATCTTCGATGAAGAATAGAACCTGCTAACCACTCGAATGCTTGTCAGCAAAATATTACAAGTGCTCCAAAAACGCAATCACTCTAAGATTCACATAGAAGTGATCTCTGCAAGTAAACAGAATATCTGAAATACCACCAAATCATTACAACACACGAGCAAAGTTGGATGGAAGTTACGCCATGTGACTGACAACTATCTAGAAAACATGTAGCTACACGACCCTGTGCGCTGACAGGTCTCAGATCTAGCTTAAGCTCAAAAACATTGAATGCATAACAAGGAAGAGTGCTCACCTTTTCTTCCATGTATTCCGTACCTCCATAAATTTTTACTCCTTTTCTTTTCAAAATCTCACCAACGTCTAACGACATATTGCAAGTCTAACAACATATTGAAACCTCCAAAATTCTCAAGTTAATAGCCCTCAATTGTCACTCAAGATACATCATTCGCATACTGGAAAAAGAAGTATCTTTATGAAACGTATGCAATAAACGCCTTTCTCCTTGATGATCAATGCAAACAACGGCTTCCCTCGTTTGATAGAAGCGCTATAAAGTTCAGTTTGTTACTGATGCTTCACTTGAAACATATTCTCGATTACCAAGAATAGCCTCCCTAAGTTGCTCAAGAGTTCACAGCTACTGCACAAGCGTGAAGTCTTCAAGACTCGTCAGGTAGAAGCCCCACCCTGAGTGCCTGACGGCGGCTGGACTTGTTGATGACAACTGCAGTGGCGAGGTAGCGCAACACGTGAGGGCACATCGTCTGGATGGCGTTCAGGTACTGTGTTTGGTACAGCAACATCTCGATGATGAGCTCTCGACCTGTACCACACATTGATTAGGTTACCACAAGCTCCAAAACAGAAATATTAAGCAGGAAAATGTTTTCAAGAGTAGTAGTAATAAAATTTGCTAGTGCTTCAGTGGCTCTAACTATACTGCGCCGAAGGTCTCGCAATTCAGAAAAAGTCTATACGTTACGTCACCAAACAATAACGTAATATTATAGGTTTTCTAGTTTATAAACAGCAGCCACAAATAGAAGTGGTCTCAACAATGTTAAAAGGTATTCCTCGTTCATTTTGAGCCTTTCATCAATTAGGAAAGAGTAGGTAACAGAGCACTCAATGCATCGTTCTCACAAGATAGCCAGTTGTAACGAAAAAATAGCCCCCGAGGTTTCAGCTGACCACCCATTTACGGCCGAGAGCCTTGACCACGATGAAACCCCTTCAGGCATCAACGCTACTTGCTCGGTCGTGTTGCGGTTACGTTGTTCGCACAGCTATGAATCGTTAAATAGTACAAGGTAGGAGGGCTGTTTGATGACATTTTTACTACGTTAAATCAATAATAT
>VCRD01004957.1:15471-39421 GCA_006783055.1 Trinorchestia longiramus
AATAAAAACTAGCAAGAGTTTTGAAAATTTATTTCGAGTACTGACGAGCTCCGTCGTTCATGCGAGAAAATGACAATAACATCATGTTAACTTACAGATATCTTTCAGAATGCATGAGCTTACTGCATGTGATATAATAGTATTGATGTATTCGTATTGCTCACTCGGAAGGTTTGTCATACATAAGTAACAGTCCGTGGTGTGACCTCTCCCTTCCCTCCATACTATAAGAATGCCAAATGGTAGACGTTGAATCATCTAGTTATTCCAGCGCTGCATATTTTCAGCACATGTCAGAAGCAAGAGCTTCATCTTGCAGACACTGTAGACCACAGTACAGTTGAGCATTCCAGTACTGTGGGTCTTGACTTTAGAGGCGCCTCATGGTCATCGCTAGTACATGGCATGTACCAGCAGATAAAAGAAATTGAATGGGGAAAATATATGCAAAAACATGGACATAAATTCTTCCTTTGCATCAAGGTGGACATTTAAGTAGCCGGCTAGCACGTGTGTGTATTGAAATGCATCGCAAACGCATTAAAACTGACCGAAATCATTTTTGGGAAGTTTGGTAATGCCTTGAATGATTTTTTAATGAATGAATATGAGAACCTCATTTTCAGCGAAAAAGGCCGATATTTTAACTGAATGTCCGCTTAATATGCAATAGCACAAAATTATCTGATTGAAGAAAATGGATAATATTTTTGAGATCAGCATGCAAAATACACACAGAAAAACTAAATAATACACAAACCTCAAAAACTATGCAGGGGGTTGTAATACATTGTTCTCAAATATGTGAATTAAAATTTGCGTCAAAGCGTTATTCGTAAGTGTTTACATTTCAATTAAATGCCTTATGTTATTCGTCGTTGTTTCTCACTTGCTTTCAAAGTTAGCGTCTATCATTATAATTGCATTTACCTCACCACCAGATTTGGAATTAAAGTGATTGAATGACAAATCAAATTAATTTACTTTTCTGTAACTGTGTTTGTTTACTCGTGCGTGTACTTGTGTTTGTGTGCTCATGTATTTGTGTTTGTGAGTTTGAATGTTTGTATGCTTGTTCGTGATCTTTCCTGGCGTGATTGCTTGAGAGTGGACTTGTTTCAGTACACGTGTGTAATTTTGTGTTTTTTAGTTGTGTGTTTATTTGTCTCTGTGCCTGCTCGATAGTGCCTGCGTTTATGCGCTTACTTTCGTGTGTTTGTGGGCGCTTTTTATGCGTGCATGTGCGTTTGTGTTAAAGTGGCTTTGTATGTTTTGTGTGTGTGTGTAGAAGATAATTGCTGATTGCTGAGTGAGTCCTCCACTTCTCTTTCTACACACACGGTCTTTGATGAACAGATCGTTATTTTTTTTAAATTGTGAAGCTCGTGTACCAATGTTTAAGAATTATTTTAAATAATAAGTAGTTGTAAACATCATTGTAGCTATTCTTCTATGAATTTGACATAATTTTTCTATTTTCTTAAGCCTCGTCGGTTTGACTGTTCTCATTCAAGTGGTAATTCATTACCGATAAAGTGTATATTTTTATTTACAATTCACTGCTCTTCTGGATTTGACTTTATTGTTTTAATGCAGATGTCATACTTTTCATTTATTTACCCTTTTAAATTTTGAAATCTTTTTTGAAATGTAGCAGCTTAAAATTCATATTATGGTCAATGTTGTGTCATTGCCTGTATTAATTAAGTGAAATTGGTGGCGCTTTATTCCTTTTTGCCACACAAAGCATTGAAGAGATAACTTCAGCGGATAATAAGGAAATAAGGAAGGAAACAAGTTTGTGCGAGTACAAAAGGTAGGAAAGTAATAGGGCAAGTAGAAAAGCTGTAGAGCAGGTGACTTGGCAGAGGGCTAGGATACAATGCGGTGGATTAGATAAAAAATCCATGGGATAAGTGACAATGCAATACAGAAGGCGGCAAGGCAGTGGGGTAGCTGGCTAGGAAAAGCTAGTGACAGTGGGGATGAAGGGAGTTAAGTAGTATTGATTAGTGGTGAAAGAGAGGTATGGGAATGATGGGGGACTAGAGATCGTGACAGTGGGTGAATGGTGCTGTAAGTTGCAGTCACGGAATTTGAGGTTACCGTGCTGAAGACGTGGTGAAGAAAAGGCTGTGGTGGTGTGGGCGGTGACGTACTGCAAGTGTATGGTACTGTGAAGAGTGTCATCCACAGGATACTGAGGTAACTAGAAGAGAGAAATAAGATTAAGAAGGAAACCTATAGTAGAAGTTTAAGGAGATTTAATCAATTTTTCTGTCTTTAGCATATGCACAGTTTCTTTTGCATCAAGAAAGCAATTCTTTGAGTTTTCAAGACCATTTTGTACAAGTTTGAGAATAATTGCTAGTCTGTACTGTGTGTAATTCAAGACTATACAGTTTACGCGAGATTTTCTTGTCACAAGTTCCGCAACCCCGACATCATTAGCCACAGCTGAAAGCAGAATCACTTATGTCTCCGTGAGAAGTTCAGCAGAGCAAAAGAAATCGTCATCCTCCCTCTTTTCCAGGTAAACAGGTTTATTTACCTCGTTACTTTGCGTTGAGGATGTCCTTCTTATCGTGTTGACAGAATTGGAGCTTTTGAACTTGAAAATCAATTCTTCTGCTTAACAAGCAAACTGTTGCAAACTTGCAAACGATTATGCTTCATCAGCCATGTCAGAAGAGGATTCAATCACATTTTTCTAAAAGTAAACCTTACATGCATTTGAAGTCATATAGAAATCCATATGTTCATTAGACGGCTCTAAATTGTGTCCTTTAGATTCATGGAACGAAGAATTGGCAAAGCATATGATTAAATATAGAATCACTTAGAAGAAACGAGTTTTTTACGTCGATTTTGTTTAAAAATTGCACAATTAGAGCAACATAATTTTTTAAATAAGAACTCGGAGAAACTACAGAATAGCATTTCCAGGTATCGATAATAGCGCACTATGTTGAAGTAATTCCTAAAAATAAACTTATAAAATGGAATTCACAAGTAATTAACAGTCAAGTTTATGTAGTTAACAGTTACGTACACGTCTAGAGAATATTGTATATGAATCCGGGTACTTCTCGGGCTTTCATCGCCGGGTTTCCAAGGGCAGTAGCATCCTTCCCAGTAAAATTATTTAGGTTTACTACTGAGAATTTTCAATTTAAAATTTAATTTTCTTGATCTGATGCCGTAGTCCATGAAACTCAGATGCAAACATTGCCGTCTTGTAGGTGCAAGATATGAACTACGCTTTTTAATTTGAGATGAAAAATTCTTGCATAAAAATTTCTACATAGAAAACTGATCATTGTGAACTAGAATGTTTTTCTAACAATTTATATTGTATCATTTCTCAAATTCTCAAACCACAAAATGAGATAATATCCAAAAGTGTTTTCATACTTTAGTCAACGAAGTCATATCACATAATTTTTTCCCTATTTCATTTTCGTGTGTTGATAAGCTAGAATTTAATCTACGACACATAAGCAAAAATAATATTCTCTGGAATGCTACCAGTGCGGTAGAAGGATATTTTCAATGTATGTTCATTTATCATTCCTAAGCACTTAGAGTACTGAGGCTTCTACTAAACTGCAAAATAGATACTCCTATTAATGAGATTTTTATCTCGTTGATAACGTTTTCAAGCACAGAAGTCCTTCTTATCAGGAAACAAGTAAATTAAAAAAATCATTCGATAGGAAAAAAAGCAATACTATTAATTACAGAGGCTTCTGTTTATCAAGGCTCTCTGACAAATACACGAGCCCTAAAGCTGTAAATAACTCGTCTTTAATAATGTCTTCAAACGGCTACTAGAGTCATCGTCGTTCTAACGGAAAACGCTAATCTCAATGAAACATTGTTTAATGAAACTATCAGTCAACAACAATATATTATATTCTACAAAATTCTTGATGTGGCTTTAGGAGACAAAATTTTCCGGATGAGCGTACACATACCAGTTTATTATTTGCATGCGTGTCAACCGAACAAAGCTAACATGCGCTCTTTTCTCTACTTACTTCTATAATTCATTCTTAGTTACATGAGTTATAGTGTTTTGATAATATACGTCGTGGGCACCATTTCACTCAGTTGCGAGCTTGAAAGGAAATCCATTATACTCCGAGATTATTCACGTTCATTTTGTACTTTTCAATTGAACAGGGAGAGAAGAGTATTGAAGGAATAGTATTAAATATCATTTCTCATAGAAAAGGATACTTCGAAAATCCCAAGTCTTTATCATCACATAGAAAAGTAGAATGCATTTCCTCTTAATAATTTCGTTCAAAAAGCTCTCATGGCTGAATTCGTCAAACAATGAAGGAATCGAACTCTGCAGTACTCTAGTCAGCCGCCCAGCTGACTGGCTGCTCCTTTAATTACCTATATGCCACCTCATTTGTGCTACAAAAAAAGAAAAAGAGATATTGAGAAATTAAGCCTATAAACGATAATTAAAAGGTACATAAATTATTTTCCGTTTGTTCGGTTGGAAAAGCCATTATAATTTAGAACTATTTAAAGCTAACAAGAACTATTCTGTTAAGAATTGGATAGATGAGAAATAGAATGCTACATAAAATAAACAAAATAACTAATATTCTAGGGTAACCATTGTCAATCACTTAGCTTCACAAATCTGTTATGAGTTAACAATCAACAACCAGTAGCTGTCGTAGGCTGCAAGTGAAAACATACTTGAAGTGGATGCGCTTTAGGAATAACTTTACCAGCTATGCCTTTTTATTACGTGGTTCTATTGTGGTACTGAGTGTTCAACATGACTTGAAAACAGTGCAACAAATAGACATTCAATCGTTTGCAGCCAACGTCAAATTCCTTTTTTCTCATACGAAAACAAGTGCACAAACACTCATAGTTGTCTGTGGGCAAATAAAACATTTGTTATACTGACATTAGAGGACAATGCATAAAGTATACACCCAATGGTAGGCATAAAAATGATTTTCATTATGATACGGTAGCTTTGCAAAGCGACAACCCCACTGTAGATGCAAAAGAGCTGTGTGTTTATTATGACCGTCAATATAACAGCATTTAAAGGTACACTGCTTCAATTTTTTCCAACTTTTTCGATATTCGTGCGCATAAACTTGAAGCCAATGACTGCGAGTGGCTGCAAGCGACTGAACAATCAACTCGTTAAATGAATTGACGTCCTCATATTCAAAATTTTTTAACGGTAGCCTTCAAGTGGACTTTCATAAAAGGCTTTTGGAACTTTCTGAATTTTTTGATCATTTTTTAACACAATACCAGTCATTTATTGAACATTTTCTTTTCGCAGAAGCCCATTCATCGATCAGTTTCTTTTTGAAATCATTATTATTACATGCTTCATGGAACGTAACACCTCCAAAAAAAACGAGTCATAAAAAAAATGATGTTAAATTTAACCGATGCACTTCTAGAAGTTCACGTGAAAAACTTGACGCTGAAAAATATAAAATTCAGGACGTATGTTAAAAACGCATTCAATTTCTATATACTTGCTGTAGTAAAGCATGAAGTATAATTGACAATATTTAATTACGTTTTAAGTACCAGATAGATAACTTCCATTTCTACCAACGTTCTTACCCACACACCAATATACCTACATACCTACTTACATACTATTTACTTGCTTGTTTGCGGACAGAGTCTTTACTCCGGCAGTTAGGAAAATAAAGCTTTTGCCACAAAACATCTTTCATAAGTCAACTGTTCAACTTTAAGGTATTGTTACTATTGTATAAACGACCATACAAATCATTAAAAAAATCTTTACGATTATATGTAATTACTGTTTATAAATTATGCTCAATAGCCCAAATTTCTGCAGATACAATCTAATTCTGGCATTAATCATTCGCTTCATGGGAAAAATATTAAAACAAACTAATACCATAGGAATGTATTTTGGTGATAAAAAAATTAATCCTACGTTGCCGTAATATTTAAATAATTCACTCACTTTTTAGTGGGCAAACTCGAAGCATCGATAGCTTGAGGAAGTGAAGTAACTAGTTTTTACTCAATAACTACAGGGTTACTTGTATTAAATAACATATTAAATGATAGAGACGGCGATTGTTTCATTCTAGTTTTTACCCTTCATTTATCAAACACTAAGATCCTGTGAAAAATATAAGTAATCTCGTAGAACTGATCTTGAAATCTACTTTTGCATCATTGAATGTTTTGCTCCTTGAAAACATGCTCTGATTACCATCTCTGGTTTATGTATCTAAAATCTAATGATTTTTCTCTGTTTCTTAATAAATACGATTGGTCTACAAAAAGACACCGAACGCGGTACAGCTGTCAGTTCATTTGGCTGTAGAAGAATGTCACACGGTGCAAATTATGCTCAATTCCTTCAATCACCAAACTCAATTGATGGCCAAGGAATTTGACCTGAAAACAAACCCTTCCGGAGCTCGAAGAATTTATCGGAACAAATAGCTGGCAAGTGAACATCAAAGTCAAACGGAATAAAATATCATCATTCAAGGGAGTTCAATAGGATAGGGACGCTAATGAAGTTGCATATCATAAAAAAATCAACTGCTGATCGGCATATGCAAGTGATGTTGTTTACCATTGAATATTGGAGTTTTACTTTTCAAAGATCCTAATGAGAAAAGTGCATCAATAGGAAACACTTCAAAATCAAACATTCTTTTCGTATTAATGAGATAATAATCTTATAAAATAACGCGCGAGACAACGTTTCAATTTAAGACATCGTGATGACATCTGACACGAACAATAAATGCTACAAAAAATAAATATGTGCCAGCATTCTCAAAATGTGACATTTAAAGAACAACTATCAGAGGAAATACTAGCTTTAGGTCACTTCATACCGGCTAACTTCTAACATTGATGAAATGCTACTTTAATATTTGCAGACTAGTAGCGTTAAAAACTAAGGTAATACTTTTATAATCATACGAGGAAACGTGCAAGACAATCTTACGTATCAGCTATGCACTAAATGCTGAATGAGAAGAAATATGGTGAAGCCTAGTATGTTAAGTTTCTCCTGTATATTCTGTACATGGTTTGTCTACGCCAGTTGACGAGATTACCTCTCAAGGTCTTTTATATATTGCAATTTGATAACTCGCTTCTGATCTTGAATAAAATCAGATGTTTGTCAGAGATATGTTCCAAACAAAAACATACACATTTTTTCAGTGCCAAATATTGCTAGGTATGTATACTGTATACCTCCACTAGGACTTCAAACTATAATATTGCGCTGTAGGTATGTAAGTTCTTTCGAAGTTAACGCTTTGTTGCAGTTTAACACATTTCCTGCGATTGGCAGCCGGTGCAAATCTTTATTTTGCACACATAGTCCCTAGAAAGCTATGAAAAAATTACAGAACTTAACCTGAGTGACCCACCGGTGGGTCACTTCGCAGGAAATGTGTTAAGATGTGTTTTGCAATTTGTAATTCTAAATTTTGCCTAAAAAGAATAAAAGTTTGCACCGTTGTATTTACCTACCATGGGGATATTAAGATTTACAACAAAAATATCACCTCTTCAATGCCTTCAAATTCTGTTAATGTATCGCTGAAACGTTATTCTTCTATACGGACTAGATGCCATAATCGAAAGAAATCGGGTCTGCTTATGGAGCCAATTCCTCCTGCGAAATGAAGAGGGAACATTGGATGCCAACCCCTCATGTGTTTTCTTAGCTTCATGTGAACGTGCCTAGTCTTGTTGAAATGACTACTGGCGTTTTGAAAGTAATTTTTAGCCTAAAGCAACAACGAATTTGTATCATAATAATGTCAGTGCTGTAATTTTTTGGTTAATTTAACCGATTGTTCCACACAAACCATTGGATTTACTTTGGTTTCAGTGATCGCTGCCCAAACCATCACAGACAATGCTCCTCGTCTTCAAGTGACAACCCGAGTGTCAATCTCACCGTCCCAAACCAAAATCGATCATTTTACTCCTTAAATTTTGGCAGACGGACATAAAAACAAATTTCAGCACTGAACACAAGGTTTACTAGCGCAACCTTACGAATATGTGAGAGAAGGATTTTAGTTCATGCAGCTGGCCACAATCTCGCAGATAACAGCTGTGATATTTCTTTTATTGTTTGTAGGGAGAGATCTTCAAGTCATTATGATGAATAATGGATATGGTCCCAATGAATACATTACCCACTTTTGCCAGATTTCTACGGCTTCCGTTCGAGTTTTTCTTACGAGCTTTTCACTGGTGGATTTTATCAGTTTTGAGGTTCTGGAAGTTAAAGGATGATCTTTTTCAGGTTGATTCGTTGGAACTTAATTCTCTTTGCACCGCTTCAGCATTCTCCAGACGAGCATTCTGTTTACTTTTAGAAGCTTAGTGATGTTTGTTGGTTTTCCCGCTTCTGCAACTTTAAAATATTGGGGGTACTGAAAAGACCTGTCCTCTTTTCTTTCCTTTTATTTTCTTTAACTCGAAGATTTTGGAGCAAGGAAGAACTGTAACTGCAGATTTTTACTGTTAGTAGCTCGAACGTCTAAATGCAGCGTTGCGTAGAAAATGTTCTGCTCTGGTGAACAGGAAAGAAGTCATTTTGCACACGGTAACGTTAGACCCCATTCTGCCAAACAAACTCAAGAAAAAATAAAGTCCGTAGGCTGGGAAGTTCTTCCTCACCCACCATACTCGCCAGACCTTGCTCCGTGAAATTTTCACTTATTTCGTTTTTTAGAGCATTTCATCAGCGGAAACATATTCACAAATGTTCACGAAGTTGAAGCCGAGTTTAATTTCTTTATTTCTTCCATAGATGTTAATTTTTTGAAAGGGGGATTAAAAACCTCCCAAGTAGATGGGCAACAGTTATATCTAATGATGACGACTATTTTGTTGAGCTATAAAGATTTTTCAGTAATGTTTCTTTCAATTATTAATCATAACAAAAATCAGGACAGAACTTTCCGGTACCCCTAAAAGCCATTCTTTTGTCTACATCTTAAGCCATTATAAACAATTGTATACTTGGAAAATATATAATTGCTCTAATACACAAAAACTATAAATCAAATTGAACGATGATGTAAATAATTTCTCTTACATTTGAATATAACGATTGATATTGCATAGTGAAAATTCTTGACGGTGATATTTTATTAGAATAAATGAATTTTGTTTCATCATGAACATACAAATAAAAAATGAAATCTCATCGTGCTCTGTTTGTGCCAGCGCCGCTCGTAATTGACCTCATGTATCCTTTCCTCTGCGCCATTGAGAAGGGCTTCAAGTGGTGCTGAAACGCTTCTTTTCGGTAAAACACTGGTCTCGTATTGGGCTGAAAGTCTTTGATGGGTGGTAGGCTGATATACTCCTCCTTACTTTAAAAACGAAACCCTTTAATTTGGTTGTTCTTTGATGCAAATAAAAGGTAGAGTAGCCATCGGTTACTGTAAGATAACTAGGCTGGAATAAACATGCAAATATCAACGGGCATTGCAATGATAAGTTACCGTATAATTAAAGCTGTGCTCAGGAATATCTCACTAATGGAGAAATGTATCTGAACTGAATGACGTACTGATCCATGTAAGTATTATTATATATAAGTGCAAAGATATTATGACAATTCCAAAGTAATTTTTGTTCAGGTATACCGGCGAATGTTAGACGTACTGTACATACACAGAAAAGCTTTAGAATATTTTTAAAATCTAAAGATTATATGTATATTTTCATGTGAAACGTTTAAACAAATTAAATAAACATGTACAGAATACGTCAGTGATCAAACAAATTTATCGAAAACGTTTTTCAAAAGCCAAATTTTGGTTAAAAGTGAAAACTACCAAACTGTAACATTCTATTGAAAATCTTTTCCATCCAAGCTTCGAATACCGAAGGCGAGTTTCCTTCATTTCAGAATTTGTCTACGCAAGTTTGAGTAATCATTTAGGTGGTGAATCTAAGATATTTGCAGCAACCTGGTTCTTCATTGTAGTTGTTCAAATGTGGTTTGCCCTTTGCTATTACAGGTGCTTCGATTGTCATCGAAAGCTGTCATATTTCGTAAACTTTACCCAATGTAATTTCATAAAATTTATTATCAAGGTGAAGCCTGCTCTACTCCTTACCAGGGTATCAAAGTTCTAAAGTCAAAATTGAAAAAATGCACGGGAAAAATACCCTTAGAAATAGTTCCAGCGGCCATTAAAGACTCCTAAAAGACTTCGCAAAGTAGTGAGGGCAAAAGAGCATTTTGAATGAAATGTTTTGTAGTGATACATTAGTAAATGACTTACTATTTGTTAAAGTCAGACCTTGAAATAAATTATTTTTTCAGGAGTAAAATTCTTTTTATGTTGTAACAGTATTTACGTATAATATGTTACACCCTGTAGAAAAGTTTTCAGGAATTGTGAGGGATGTGTAGAATTTCTAAGTTGTATTAAAAGCTTTGCTGTGCCTGTCGCGTCAATGAATGATGGAATTAACTCTCGTAAGTAAAATTAGCAGCTCTTTGCTGCTCATTGGTAAGAGATATAAGAGAAGGCAGTTCTTGTGAGTCGAGGATGTATCCAGGACAGCTTTATCGTGAAAGTTCCGCCGCTTCTTCTGCCCACGTCACGAAGATTGGCATGCAGTGCAACTCCCCTCACGAACAGGGGTTTTCGTATTCATGTATTTCTTCTCACTTCACTGCGTCGAGTTATCGAGAAACTTATCGTACATTTTAACCCGTTTCTGATGACCAGCTCTACCAACGGAAGCACTCAAATTTTACGTAATCGTAGTGTCACTTGAACTAAAGCTTTACTGTTTCTCTGTGATGTATTCACTTAAAATTGGAGGAAATTGTACTGAAGCTTTAAATACTCTTGTATGCATAATCATTCGTTATTATGCCTTCAGTTAGACTCATGACTAATTAACAGGTGCACTGCAAAGGAGAGTTGGAACTTAAGACTCCCATTTAGTGAACTAATTGGATTGTGCAATGAATGCCGGTCTGATAGCCATTAAACTGGTGGCGTCCGTATTTGATTTGATGAAACAACTCAAAGGTTTGCACTAACTAATGATCTCACCACAGCCAGAACATCTATTGAACGCTAAGTGGCTATTGCAATTATTATTACAGACATATTCTATCCCCATCAGTGAGAACAGATCTGAATATGCGCAGTTATGGTATACCATTAGCATTATACTGCATTCAAAGCGGGATAGCTGAGAGACTCCAATCTCATGAATAACATCGTGTTGTTGGTTCGTGTTGTATCGAAACTTGATTGAGGATGGCATCCTGCGACAAGGCTGTCATATTGACTGTTTGATCGTATCATCGTCATGTATTAAGTGGTTGCAGAAGCTCCTGCTGAGCTCTGTTGGCTTGCTGATCCTAAAAGAACTGTAGCCACAAAGCTGCAGTGCACGCAGCTGCTGCATCACCGTCGATGTTCTGGGAGGTTCCAGCATGAGGGCGGTAGAAGCAGCGTTAATTTCTGGGCGATCTATGAACTACTGCAGTACTTGTAGTGTCCAGGTGGAGTAAGTTTACCCAGAAATCATACTGAACAATGTCCAAAGTTAAATTCATCATATAGTTTACGTTCGCTGTCAAATAGGTCAAAATACCTCTCAAACAGTTGAATTATTTTTATAAAATTAAGAAGAAACGAAATTTCACTTTTTCCATTCACTTGAACTGCTCCTCACATCCAAAGCTGCAACAGGGAATGCAAAATCAGCGCTCAGTATGGGAAGATCAAAATCAAATGGTCTGCCTTTAAATGAAGTAGAAGTGCACTATCGCTTCAAAATGTCGCATTTAAAAATCAAAAGATATTTGAATCAGAGATAACCGGTGAAAGTTCAAGGTAAGAACGAACACCCCTAAAATTTGATAAGACCGTGTTCTTGAGATTGCCGAAGTTCAATATCGAATGAATTGCTCGAAGCAATTTCATAAAACCAACATTGAGTGAATAAACATGATGTCAGGAGAATAGTACCCATTGTAAGAAATAGAAACTTTTCAGACATAACTCTGTAATATCGTAAATAAGAAAGTATGTAGCACTGTAATGGGGAAGTCTAGAGCTATTTGTTAAGGGAAAAGGTTCACTGGTGAACAGAGTGAATGTAAGTAATATCGGTTAATTTGTATAATCACCGACACGTCGAAACGAGTAAACCTATGGGAACACCTACACCACTTTCAGATTATGGGGTCACCTGCACCTCGTTCAGAGGGACAGATAATGTTTAAAAAAAATAAACGCCTAGTGTTGGTCTTTGAAAAGTTGATTTGATTATAAAAAAAGGAGAATAAAATTCTCGCAGAGTAGGCGGAGCTGTTATAAGGGTTTGTCTACAGTGAAGGATTGTCAGAGATTGGCTTCATAATAATGGCCGAAGGAAGCTATGTTGAAAAGGGAAGCCACACGAGGGATGAGTTAACCAATAATCCGAAGGTAGAGTAAACAAAATAGTGCCTAATGTTATGAATGACGATTTACAGCGTCTGCGATTGTATTCGGCTTGGTAAAGACTAAAGATCAGTAGCAGTATCTCTGAATGAGTAAATAGTTAGTTATTAGGATAAAAAGTTACCTAATATCCTCGTTTAAAATGTAGTGTATCTTACATTATGAGAGTATTTATCTTTATTTCAGTTACACTACTCAGTTTCGGGAAAACCATACACGCTCAAAAGCTGAGCTAGAAATTCACTGACTCAAAAAAGGATTATATGTATCATTGTAGAATTATTGTATATCTTTATCCCTCATTAGATAGATTAATAAACTGTTAATTAACTGTTTCAAACACGGTGTTCATTATCTCTGTATAATTAATAGTTAAGTCGAGTACATGGCATTTAAAACCGATTACGTTTCCTAACGCAAATTATTCTTTCTTTAAATATGCTACTCCTCTAACCTCAAAATATACAAACTATTTTCTCACTTCATTAAACACTTGTTTTCATCCTGCGTTGCTTCTTTTAACCCTTTTTTTCAGCTTTCTCTTCACCAAAACCTCCTAAACCTTTGTGCTTACTTTCTCATCTTTAAAAATTAATACTTGTCAAATTTGACTGACGCAAACAGTTTAATGCACACACTTTATTTCATTACTTAACCCACCAAATATTTTTTTACATAGTCTTTCTGAACCAAATCCCTAATTGCACCTCGTGGTTTTCAACATCACCGTCACGCCATATAATGAAAAGTTTGCTTGGCTTGCAGAAAATAGTACAACAGCTTGTAAAATACTATCATCTCCTATTGTATGGAGAAAATTTGGTCACGGCTGGTCAAAAAATAAAGTGAAAGCTACCTTGACTGTGATATTGACAGTTTCACCGTTAAGAGCGTAATGTTCTGATATCAAATGACGATCCTTTTCTTCATATAGATGGTAGTGAGCATACGATCTTGAAGTTAGAAAAGTAATGACCTTTCAAAACAGAAGTCGGTCCCGAAAATCTTTGTGGTTGAAATCTTTTTCAGAAAGAAAGTATAATTCATATTCTACCGATCGTTTTTCAACCAAATTATGCTTATAAATTCGATACTGTGAATAATTTCAGCCACATTATCGAGCTTTAAGGTTGATTGAAGGGTGAAAATTCTTCCTATTTTACTTTATATTTATTTAAATTTGTATAATTAACATACCAATTAACATGTCTAAGAATAATTTTCAATTAAAAAAATCTGAATTACAAATTATTCAACACAGTGTTTCAACTATACCTGCAGCACAGGGACATACTCATATTTAAATTCAGGACAAGTTAGAGTATAAAATAAACAAATACCAATCTCTTGATGGATTTCTTTCCAGTAAAGAAACAACATCGGAACTATAATCTGAAAAAATGAATTATCAAATTATGGTTTCAACAAAGAGATTGTAAGCATCTGATTCCCAGATGTCAATATTTCAATCAAGAAAATTATGGAAGTAACCTGCGAGACATAATTTGTAAAAAACAGTGATTTTAAAATGGTATCGTATGACTTTAATGTAACGAAGCAACACACAAGGCATAATTTCTAACGACTAACACACAAACGATAACTTGTATCAAGTACTCGAATCTTTTTTTAATTACGTTTCAAAAGTAACATTCGAATTATAGTTTTTAGGAAGCAACATTCAATCTAGAATTTCTAAGACGTAACATTTTCGAACCATCGTTTCTATAAAGTAACACTTTTGCCTCTAATTTGAAACAAGTTACAATCTAACGACAATTTCTAACAAGCAATACTCGAGTCATAATTTCTAACAAGTAAGATGTGAATGAATATTCCTAGCAAATGATACACTGATCATAATTTCTAATAAGTATGACACGAAGCATAATTTCAACAATTAATACACAAACTATAATTTCTATTAAGTAATATTCTAACTATAATTTCTCACAAATCATATTTGAACTAGAATTTCTTAGAAGCAATTTCGTGTCATGACTTTCTGAAAGTAGCATTCATACACTAGATTCAGTCAAGAATCTAGACGGATAGATTCAACCAAAATTTGATCAAGTCACATTTGTACCACAATATCTACCGAACACTATTCAAACTACATGTTCTACAAACATTCAAAGTTCAATTAAAATGAAACAACAGTCTAGCAAAATTTCAACTTAGAGTTCTGAACTATTCTTATTCTTATTGTTTTTATATTAATACGATAATACATCTTTACTATTATGATTATTATTATCTTCAGGGTTTGAACATTGTTTCTGCACAAGTAACAAAACCTCAGTCGTAAACTAGAAGGATTTACTGGGGCGGAGCTGTGCAGTGTGCACATAACTTCTAGTTTATTAAGTAATATTTTTTTAGACCGTATCAGGAAATAACTTGAAAAATTTCTGCTTGACAACGAGGGGTAAAATTCCAAGCTATAATTTAAAACTGTAAAGAAAATTTCAGCAGATCAGATGTTTCAAGATCATAACGCAGTTGAAAGAAACTAGTAGAAACGGACACGTCCAAAAACATAAAAAAGAGCTTTGGGTTATTTCCAGAGCCCCAAAACTAACATAAGCATACTAGCGTTGTGTGATGCCTGATGATGCTTACAGGTTTTTGCTGTTTTGATTAACATTGATCGGAATGAATTATTTTACATAACATATAGAAACAAGAGTATTGAATGCACTTCAACAATCATAATGTTTATTCAATAGGACAGTATATAGTTCTCAACCAATTCTGAATTAATGAATTCACATTTTAATAGCTTTAAAAAAATAAGATTTTAAGTAGGTTGATGAGAATCGGTCCTGGATTATGTACTACCATGTTGATTTGCGCACTTTTACTTGTAGTCGTCCTCGTTCTCACCGTCGTCCTCGTCAAGACCATACAAGCGCTGACAAGGGAAATAGAGACACTGGCAGCAGCAGCAGCTTTTCGACTTCGGGCGCATACAACGTTCGTAGGGCCTAGTCTGCTCAAAAATTCATAAAAGCAAATCAATGATTCTGAGTTATAAATCTGTGTGTCACGAAAGATAACGGCTGTGAAGGAAAACAGTTTCAGGAGAAATGAGGACTCACTCGAGTTAAACACAAATTCTGGGAAAAAAATTTTAAAACAACATTCTGAAGAACCTACACACATTTTTGTTTATTATGGCATGAAAAGGATATCTTTTGTAGAAGATATTTCTGCAGAAAGATCTTAAGGGTAAACTGAGCCATCATGGTTCAATGACTAATTATTTATTCGGGTACGAGCGTGGAAAATTTGTGCTTGAAATTAACAAACCATTTTGATAATGCTCATGTGTTACTGTTCTATTTTTTGTCAATCTAACAGAGAATCGACGGTAGTACTGTGGCATGTTTAATAATTCAGGTATTCCTAGCAAATCTATCAAGTGAAATTTAGGGTTGAACAGTCACTAAAAAATCTCTTTACCACAGTGCTGGTTCGTAAATAATTTACTCAATAGTTTTGGTCTAAACAAACAATCTTTATTTCCAATTAAGTACACAGTACATAGACATTTAGTACATTGGTTTTTCAAATTCTTAAGGTTAACATTCTTAGAGTAAGGATGATGGTGAGCTCCATGCGACGATCCCGGGATGTGTCCATGGGCGGGGAGTTGAGGTCTTACCGATAAGTGCGAGCTCACGGCGTGAAACGAGAAACAGCTCGTATTCATTGCCGGGTTTCGAACCCGCAGTCTTTCTGCACAAGCAGAGACCCGATACAGAACATGGGCCGCAGACCACTCGACTACGGTGTCTAGAAAAACAAGCTTTATTTCCAATCAAGTACACAGTATATAGACATTTAGTACATTGGTTTTTCAAATTCTTAAGGTTAACATTCTTAGAGTAAGGATGATGGTGAGCTCCATGCGACGATCCTGGGATGTGTCCATGGGCGGGGAGTTGAGGTCTTACCGATAAGTGCGAGCTCACGGAGTGAAACGAGAAATAGCTCGTATTCATTGCCGGGTTTCGAACCCGCACGCAGTCTTTCTGCACAAGCAGAGACCCGATACAGAACACGGGCCGCATACCACTCGACTACGGTGGCTGTTTGATGACCACTGAAATGGCACTGAAAGAAAGCACCTTGGGAAATTAAGGCAATATTTTAAAGTACGCGTTCGACGATCTAGAGAAAACAACACGTACGTAACTGAATCGTTGAACTGTCTGATGTGAAAATGAAAAAAACAGATATTGAATATCACTCGTTGATACTTTTGTGGATGTCGAAGCTAAATTATTCTTCAAAAGTAATAACCTTTATAGCTATTGTAACAATAGAAACATTGATTTCAATCGTGATACAAACATATAGCTTACGTTGGCTAGGCCTGCTGGACTTGAGGTGCGAGACGTGTTCACCCAAACATCGTCAGTCTTTTCCTGCTCCGCCCAAGACCCTGCACATGTACGGATGACGATCCATCCCGGGATTACCTTGATTGACAAAGGCAATGAGGGAAAAATTAATTTCTAAAGTTTCTACATTTACTGAAATCAATATTGTTCAAGAGAGAATGGTTTTAACGGTTATATTCAGTTCACTGATATCTGATAGAATAAGAATAGCAGCAGAAATTCTATACGCTACTAGTAAGGGCCCAAAAACGTTCATAAGGTAGTGAACATCGCATTATTTCTCTAATGCAAAGCTGTGTTTCCCAAAAACTTTTGCTGTAAAAGTGAGCAATGAAGTTGATAATTAGCGCTAGTAAAATATTTTTAATAGCCGGTATTTCTCGAGCAGATTCAGACATTAGGACACTTGCACTCAATACACACTCCAATGAGGACATTCTGCGTCTAATTCATGATTGCTTCATTCACAGAGAGCTAGGACTTCAGTCGCTTCGAACATGCACAAACAACCAATAATAATTAATAAAGATTAAAAGTAGTGTGACAAATAATTTGACAATGAGCGAACACAGATTTAGTAACAAAACGAATTCTGTTTTTAATTACATTTGTCCAAGGAAACATTTGAACTGGTGATGGATAACAAGAATTATATGTTATCATTGTAAAATATGCAAAAATTTCGTTTCGCATCAATTCACTGAACAAATTAGGCAAATTTTTTTGGAATCACACGCGGGACACAAACATGTTATCAAGCTCATATTATACGGTTGCCCGGTATTTTCAAGCACACATTTGTTTCAAAAGCTTCTATTCATAATTCCATATAACATCTGCCATAAGATTTTTACTCATTGAGACTTATAAGTACCTCGACAGCCTTAACGATACATCCCGCTGTCACATGGCGTGTGAGCATCTGTCCTTGCGTCTGAACTAACCTTTCAACGGAAGTGGGTGATGTGAAGGCTGCTCATTGACAGCAACATGGACTAAATATTTTTCTATGGCCTATAAGATCATTATGAACCTAAGCAAGCGATAACCTGACGAAGCAACGTCTGCAGGCTGTAGTACAAGCTACGCAATGATAAAAATTGAGTATTGATGATGTTTTCGATCCATCTCATTTAAATAGTTTATATTTTACAAATAAACGATAGCAATGCAAATGTGCATAAACGGTATAAATTTTGAATTTTTCCTTAATGCTGAACAAAAGGCAGACAATTTTGTACCACGTGCTTTAAGTTAGAGGGCAGAATTATAGTCTACTTCAACTAAAACTTAAATTAAATAGTAAAATTAAGCATTTTGGTGGCATAGAAACACTGATAGTATACGTCAGATTAAATATTGTTAAAATACATAGCATCCTTATCCAACTATAATAATGCATCATGCAAATGTTTTTTAAGCATTAACACCTCATGCAGACTTAAAAAAGTCTTTTATCCAAAATAAATTATATTATGAATTAATAGTGATTAACTGTCATCCACTGTTGCCTGAATTCATTGAAAATATTCATGTTTCATGTTAAACGGACTTTCAGAGACCTAATTTTTTAATGTACATGCTGCAAAATAGAGTGATTGTAATGAGTCACATAGATAAAAATCAAGTCCGTAAATAATACGCAACACTCAATTGTACTCTGATCGGGATTCAATGAGAACACCTGGTTACTAAATCGACTGTTGCTAAATTTTATGTAATTTTGATAGATACTCTTAAGCCTTTTTTCTAGCATGACATGAAGTATTACCATATTAGAATATCTTCCTGCCCTTGACTGACAGGGGTTTACTATTGTGCAATGGTTGCGTGTCGTTATTTAGAAATTTGATGAAGATATACATGTATACCATCAGTTTCATACCATTGATTCGAAAAGCCCAGCCATCAGTAACAAATATTTCTTTTCCATAAAATTGACGGAACCTTGTTGATGCCTCAGCCCCAATTACGAAGTATCTCCACTCAGCTTTTCCTCTGCCCATTCAGTCCCACAGAGGCTGTTTGACATTCGTTGATAAAAAGTCCACTTTAAATTATGGGAGTTCTAGAAGTTCCAGAATCTAGAATTAAGTAAAGGCCTACACGGCAGATCGTAAGCATAGGCATACATCCATCTCTATTCCTTAACGTAGTGAATCTAAAGATGTGGCCAACACAGCCAAATACCGGTTTGCTGTTGGCCAACGAATTTTCAAATACATTTCATTGAATTCAAGTTAAAGATTCTTTCGAAACTGTTCTCATTTTTGCCCTTATCAGACTTCTATCTAATTTTACAAGATTTTATAACGTTACACATGGTAATGGAGTCCGGATTACCTCACTTTTTTCAAAAACCAATTTGCCCTCATCTAGAGTCTTCACAATGAGTTTCTACGTGTTAGTTAGATTGCGTTAATGTGTTTTAATGATTTAAGTTACTACGAAAAGTCATCTGCCTCATAATTGTAAGTTTGAGGTATTTCATCACTGTAAAATACTCAAAATATTACTCTGCATTAAAAGGAAAATGCATTGCATGCTACCATTTCGAATTGAATTACACCTCTCTAAAAAAGTTATTTAAACAATAAAATCTAATTTTTGCTATGGGAGCTGTTTCAGTTTCTGATCACATACAAAAAGTAACATAGTAGTATATAATATCTAACTCTGAACAGTTGAATTTTGTACTTTAATTTTTTAGTTGATTGTTTAGAAGACCTACAATCAGAATTTTCAAACTTCGAATGACAAGACATTAAGAGGTGTACAGGCTTGAACAATGAGCAATTAGCAAAATAAAAACTTCATAATACAAAAACGTGTTAGTACAGTACTTGCTTTTTTCGTTGTCCTGGTATACGTATTGGTGAGAGTATTTGGCCGTCCTGTTGGTACAGCCAGCAGCATCGCCGTTGCAGCTGGTTTTGCTGCATCTACGGCCGACCGTGCAGCAGCCGCAGCCGGCCGTACTGCTTCAACCGGTCTAACGACTTCTACAGCCGACTGTGCAGCATCTATTGCCGACGCTGCGGATGCCGCAACCGGCTGTGGGGCATCTACTGCCGACGTAGCGGCAAGTACAGCCGGTTTTGCAGCACATACTACCGACCTAGCAACTGCTGCAGCGGTCGAGAGAACTTTCTTTCTGGCGGGGAACTCCTTTTGGACATCAGACATGACAACTGTAGACTGGAATCTGCAACAAAGACAACGCAATCACTTTCATTGAGAATATTTCTACGGTCTGAAAGAGGTATAGGCACTTTCTACAATCAGCACAAGGATATCAAACCTTGCACACACGTGTCGACGATTCAGCTGGCATTATGACAATTACGAGGATTTTTTTCAACATCCAATGGCCTATTAAAAAAGGCAAACATAATGGTTTTATTTTCAAAAGTACTGCAAGGTCTTACTTATCTTTCTACATAATCACGAAAACAAATACCTACAGCCCGATTCCCAGAGGTACGGACAATTGAACATAACCGGTACGATCGGTGCTTCCGCCAAATGTGGGTTAAGAAATTTAATCCGTTTTCTACAGCAGAAAGACGTAATGATGCTGAAATTCATCGCAAAATGAGCAAAGTACACGGTGACAACTTTATGAGTGAGGGTAGTGTACGGGAATGGGGTAGGTTGTTCCAAGAAGGGCGAGCTGACCTCCACGAAAAAATTGGACAAGGGAGCAGGTGTGTCGCTGCTGTAGGCCTCGTTCAGCGTGTTGATCAGGTGGTCAACACCAAGCGGGGGTTTACAACATGTGAACTTTCTGAAAATTTCCAGACATTTTAAAATCGGCTTTGTACACAATTGTACGAGTCCTCAGATGCCGGAAACTGAGTGTTCGTTGTGTCCGGGCTCATCATGTCCGTCAAGACGTACCTTCTCACTTTCGGCTAACTTCTTTCAAGAAGGCATCGAGAAGCTTGTGTTACGATACGACTAAGGCCTCAACCGTTTCGACGATTATGCAGACAAATGAGTAAAACCTGACAATACTTTTGATAATGAAATTATCATGTTATGTTACTGCCACAGTAGAGAATATTGTTGGTAGGCAATACAGAATGTTGCACTTTTACTCAAGCCTTAAAAAATGAACTATTTATATTATTATTATTGATAATAATGCAGAAATACAATCAAGTATATTTACGGGCACACTGATGGAAAAATACTACGCCAGCGACTGTTTCTACGAACGAGTTTTTTTGAGACATTGAAAAAACTCAAGAACTTGATCCTAGAAACGTTTATCCTCAATAAGATATTTACTAAAATCCATTATATGAACACTTCTACCGAAAATCCATTGCCTTCATATAAAAAGGAGGAAAGGAGATCCCAAATATGATGAATTAAATTGTCAATCACCTGTTTTCATGAAAAATAATATTGTTTGTGAATGTTACTTGACTTTTCATGAGTGATCGTAGAAAAGTTTCAGCGTATGAAGATTAACATTAACTGAACAGGCACTCGAAAGTTCGAACTTAACACATTTTTAGTTAATATTTGCAAAGTTTACTGTCTTGCACAATTATCGCAGTTGAAAAAGAATTCCTTAATATGCAGAGTACATGTTTACTCCAATAGAGAATACTCTCCAAAGTTTTCTCCCTCTTGCAGTAGCTCTGCACCGTCCCGACCAACGGCCTCTGAGACTTCACTTGTCAATTGACTTGCTCTACCACGCCGCTGACACCGGACTGACCTCGGAACTAGAGGCAGACCGTATTATGTCTGAACTCTGGAGATACGGATTGCAGGCCTACCGGAGATGTAAAATACGAGTAATCTTATAAGACTTGGTACTTTTGTTGTGGAGGCTGCCGATAGGTTTCTCGTGGTATTATACATAGTAGTAAGACACCTATGGTATTTCGAGTCATATGTTTCTGTAAGTCCAACAATATGTGCGACAGGAATCGAAGTTTATTGCCATTGTGTAGCAATAGAACTTTGTGGGTTATAATGCTTGCATCAATGAATAATCTCCATTTATTAGGTAAATGCTCCTTTTCTAGCTGATTCGTGAGGCTGTCACAGGTTCTATCACATTTATTTATCACAGGTTCTAGTCAAATGACCTAGATGGGCGGACGAATAAAGACCAAATATTGCTCAAAATTTTAATCGTTGTAATAAGTCAAAAGTTTTTACCAGGAGGAAACTGTTATGGAGGTCATAAACTTTGCCTCTTTCAAGCTCTTGAATAAACAGTGAATGAAAAAGCCCTATATGCCAGATTTTCGGTCCCTCAAATTACAATATTTCTTTAGCAGAGGAAACAGCTGATCATTTTTATTCTCTTCAGTTCTGTGTCATACTTTTACACCAAACAAAAGAAAAAAATATTTTTATAATTTAGAATTGCTGACGGGTATATCTATAAGAAGGCATTTTCAAGAACCATATTATTATCGATAACTAATTATTAGCTCAGTAATTTGGAGCAGCTTTAGCTTCGGCAATTTGGCCAGCACAGCTTAGTATATCATATGTGACTCATAATGTACGTAACTAAATGATGTTTATCGGCATCTTCCACTCTTGAAGGAGGGGAAGCCAATGATAAAGTTGTTTGTGATTAAAAAGTAAAGTTACCCAGTGCCCTGCACCTCCGTCATAGTATCTCATAATAACAATGAAATACGTTTACTCCCCTATAGGTAGGTACCTACATAGGATACTTTACACATTTGCTGCCCAGACGGTAGCTGAAGAGTTGGAACAATAATTGAAGAAGGGAAAAATGCAATATTTTATCTCGTGTATTTATTAGTCTCAGAACAGATTTAGATCAGATGTATTTAAGTTTGTCTGGTACAAGACTGGTGGAAGAATCCATAGGGAACGCCAGCTGCAGGTGTTGGTAGCTGAGGGCACGATGTCAGCAGGGCGCGACGTGTTGTTTAGCGAGACGGGATGGTGGCTGTCTCGCAGATGTAGCTGCACACGAGAACGCGTAATTGATATATTCTAAGGAAGATATCAAATTACATTAATACAAGTTACGAGTGTAAATGTTTTACTGATGCAGGTCAGATAAATGAATTATTCATTATTTTGGTAATTACTTTTTCTCTCTTTTGCCTACCAGTTTTGCAGCACGCGAGGAATGTATTAAATGTAAAATCATCATCGTGTTTATTGGGTTAAGGTTTTATTTACGAGAAGTTCTTCAGACATGTAACCACCATAAACGTAATACACACATGCAATAATTTAAGGTGTAAATGCACTAATCTAATTCAAGTTTATCGTTGATTTAAATTGAGTTGATATAAACACTTCGTGGCAGATAAGCTGTGACTCGTATTATAATTAATATCCTGGTGACGTGCAATATTGCGTTTCTGATCGAATGTTTTACAAAAGCTAACGAAAGTCTGCAAAACGTGTCCAATGTTTTGATAAAATTTAAAAATATCACTTTTTTAATAATTTCATCCAACTACGCTTCTAATGAAAGTTTTACACCGCGTTCTTTGCACTTTGCGCAAGTGCTATGATAGAGCGTCGTATTTATCCATGATCAAGAGGATAGCTAATTATACGAAAAAGCTTTCATAAGAATGAGTGCAATGTTCCCTTGCTCCTGTGCTATCCTCATTTCATGCTTCAATTTGCGAACAGAAATTGTGTGTGTATTAACTACGTTTGGGCTTTTTGGAACTCAAACGTTAAGACCAACATCCCAAAGTCTGCTCCTCGAACCTAATTCTATCGAGATGTGCCAAAGAAATTCTCGCTCAAGTTTGTTGTCTGAACTCACTTTAATTTTTGGATACGCTGGAATTTTTTAATTAGGCAAATAATGTTCTCCGTATCTGTCATGTTGGGTTTCGGTATTGTGAATTAAAACCTAAATGTACCTCTCTGCAAAGCCTGTTTGTAGACTTACGAATACATTTTGACAATACTCACGGCTTCTTGTCGTCGCAGTCGTCGTCGTACATGCCTTTCTTATAGTCGAGAGAGACACAGTCATCTCCC
>VCRD01004958.1:20797-34352 GCA_006783055.1 Trinorchestia longiramus
GAAGCCCGATGGAAGACTTGGTGCACGAGATGAAGGCGCAGTGTGTACACGCATACACGCACTTTACCTTCGCGTGGGTGAGCACTTGTCGGCACAGCAGGTACCGGAGACTCGTACGGTACCCGCACGTGGGACACGCGTAGGACAGGTCTACTACGTGGCTCGTGGATTGGTGCTCGTGGAGGTGCTTTCGAGTCGTGAACTTCTCCCCACACACCCGACACCAGATACCTGCACACGGGGGTACTTGTGTTATAGACGAACACTCACAGCTAGAGATACACTATTATTCCACTGTATAATAATCCAGTTTGTTGCTTGCTTGGTAGGTCCGTGTCTCTGTGACGCTCTTAAGGATTTAGATAGGAGGCATTTCGGTAGGGTATACATGTATTGTAAGCATTGCATTGTGGATACCAAAGGCACTTCCTTCAATGTGGAAACTCCCTCGCAAAACCCGCGTCCACAAAAAAACACGTGAATTTTCACGTGTGGGTCTACTAGTATATGTAGATTTCTAAGAATCTAGTACCATATCTGAAAATACTGTATCAATACGACAATGCTGACACTAAAATAATGCCTCAGATACTTCTAGCACTACATAATAGCGCCTTAGATCAGTTATTTTTAACGGTTGCCTCGCAATATACAGTGTGTCCACGAAAAATGTATACAGCGGTACCAACGACACCGGTAACAAAAAAAAAATTCAAAAATTATTATTTTGTTTGATTAAATGCCTTCGGTATTACTGATACCGACGTATACATTTTTGTGACCCCCGTGAACAGCTTACCTGGGTGGTCTAGATGCGTCATAGTTCTGTGCCTCACCATCGTACTTCTCCCCACACGCGTGAAATCGCATAATGTGCAGCAAAGGTTTGTGGTTTTCTTTTTTTTCTTTTTTGGGGCAGCACGTCAGTGTACTTTGACAGCAATTCTTCGTCCAGCATTCCGTTGTCCTCGGACACCAGACCTCCTTTGTTGAGGTGTCTCCGTACATGATACTTAAGAACGCTCGAGGAATTTGTTCTGTATCCACACCAGCTGAAACCAAACCTCATCTCTTGCCTGTACCCCAGAGCGTGGTGTCGTCTGGAGATCCCATCAATAAACCTCAACGGGCAGTACCGGCACCGGAATCTTGGTGGCTCTTCTGTTTTCCCTTTTCCTGTTCCTAGAGACCCACGGGCTTCCCCAAGATCGCCATTTCCAGCGGCTCACTTCACCACCTTGCCGGCTTTGCAATACTTCACACCACCACCACAACCACCATCATCATTCACAAAGCATACATTTCTGCCAGGAGATGTGGACCCCTTTACGTATTTTTTAAAAATTTTGTATGAATCCTTTTACATTATTATGCACCCAAAATGATTGGAAGTGCATTAGGAAACATATAAGATCCGAAATTTCCGTATAACAGTTTAAAATACCGCAATTCCCAGTTTACCTAAAATTAGTTTTTACAAACAAAACTTTGGGATTCGCTAGCACAAAATTAGCGACAGTTGAGCAAAAACAGATGTGTTTTTCGTAATCTACGCACAAATATTTGCTTGTAGAAGCTATTTCATGGAGTTTCGTGCAATTTTAATCATATAAAAAATGATAAGTGTGCCCCCTTACATTTTTTTTCAAAAATTTTATATAATCATTTTTCAATGTTTTGTGCCCAAAATGATTGGAAAAACATTAGGAAACATGCAAAATCATGTGTTCTTCGTGATCTACGCACAACAATTCGCTTGTATGCACAATTTAATGGAGTTTCGTGCAATTTTTAGTTATACAAAAAATGATATGGGTACCCCCATACGTATTTTTTCAAAAATTTTGTAGGTATCATTTTGCATTATTATGCACCCAAAATGATTGGAAGTGCATTAGGAAACACATAAGATCCGAAATTTCCGTATAACACAGTTTAAAATGCTTTATGAAAGTCTTTTNGATTTCTGAATTTTTGGACATAAATGCAAAGGGTATTCCCTCACGAAAGTTGTACCTTTTATGGTTAATGTTTTGGAATTTTATGAAACTTAGTTTAACAGTCAACTAACAATTGGAAACATGAAGAAATGACTTCAATGCTGCAAATTCCATCTGGTTTTTTATCCATAGGTCATAGGAGCCTGTGTAGGAATTGGGCATCTCATTTTTTGTGAATTGTTCGTTAATTTGCATTATTTGTTTGCATTTTTCGATTTGTTCCCATTCAATTCACGATATGCTGCTGAGCTATGACTTGTAATGATTGATTTCAGAGTTCTGAATTTCATTAAAAAATGCAAAGGGAATCTCATTACGAAATTCTTTATTTTTTGATTAATGTTTTAATATTGTATGTAACTTCGTATAACGCTCCATTAGCGATTGGGAACAAGAAAAAAAGACTTTCATAAAGCATTTTAAACTGTGTTATACGAAAATTTCGGATCATATGTGTTTCCTAATGCACTTCCAATCATTTTGGGTGCATAATAATGTAAAATGATTCATACAAAATTTTTGAAAAAATACGTACGGGGGTCCCCTTATCATTTTTTGTATGATTAAAAATTGCACTAAACTTCATTAAATTGTGCCTACGAGCGAATTGTTGTGCGTAGATCACGAAGAACACATAATTTTGCATGTTTCCTAATGCTTTTCCAATCATTTTGGGTACAAAACATTGAAAAATGATTATGTTAAATTTTTAAGAAAAAACGTAAGGGGGCACCCATATCATTTTTTATAAATTTCAAAATTGCACGAAACTCCATGAAAAAGCTTCTACAAGCAAATATTTGTGCATAGATTACGAAAAACCAATCAGTTTATTCTCAACTGTCGCCGATTTTGCGCTATCGAATCCCAAAGTTTTGTTTGTAATAACTAATTTTACGTAAACTGGAAATTGCGGTATTTTAAACTGTGCTCTACGGAAATTTCGGATCTTATGTGTTTCCTAATGCACTTCCAATCATTTTGGGTGTATAATATTGTAAAATGATTCCTACAAAATTTTTGAAAAAATACGTAAGGGGGTACCCATATCATTTTTTGTATAATTGAAAATTGCACGAAACTCCATTAAATTGTGCCTACAAGTGAATTTTTATGCATAGATCACGAAGAACAAATGATTTTGCATGTTTCCTAATGCTTTTCCAATCATTTTGGGAACAAAACATTGAAAAATGATCATGTAGAATTTTTTAAAAAAGCGTAAGGGGGTACCCTTATCATTTTTTGTATAGCTAAAAATTGCACGAAACTCCATTAAATTGTGCCTACAAGCAAATATTTGTGCATAGATTACGAAGAACACATCCGTTTTTGCTCAAATGTTGCTGATTTTGCGATAGCGAATCCCAGAGTTTTGTTTGTAAAAACTAATTTCACGTAAATTGGAAATTTCGGTATTTTAAACTGTGTTATACGAAAATTTCGGATCTTATGTGTTTCCTAATGCACTTCCAATCATTTTGGGTGTATAATAATGTAAAATGATTCCCACAAAATTTTTGAAAAAATACGTAAAGGGGTCCATATCTCCTGGCAGAAATGTATGCTTTGTGAATGGTGGTGGCGTGAAGTATTGCAATGCCGGCAAGGTGGTGAAGTGAGCCGCTGGAAATGGCGATCTGGGGAAGCCCGTGGGTCTTTAGGAACAGGAAAAGGGGAAACAGAAGAGCCACCAAGATTCCGGTGCCGGTACTGCCCGTTGAGGTTTATTGATGGGATCTCCAGACGACACCACGCTCTGGGGCACAGGCAAGAGATGAGGTTTAGTTTCAGCTGGTGTGGATACAGAACAAATTCCTCGAGCGTTCTTAAGTATCATGTACGGAGACACCTCAACAAAGGAGGTCTGGTGTCCGAGGACAACGGAATGCTGGACGAAGAATTGCTGTCAAAGTACACTGACGTGCTGCCCCAAAAAAGAAAAAAAAGAAAACCACAAACCTCTGCTGCACATTATGCGATTTCACGCGTGTGGGGAGAAGTACGCTGGTGAGTCACAGAACTATGACGCATCTAGACCACCCAGGTAAGCTGTTCAGGGGGGTCACAAAAATGTATACGTCGGTATCAGTAATAACGAAGGCATTTAATCAAACAAAGTGATAATTTTTGAAATTATTTTGTTACCGGTGTCGTTGGTACCGCTGTATACATTTTTCGTGGACACACTGTATATTGCGAGGCAACCGTTAAAAATAACTGATCTAAGGCTCTATTATGTAGTAATAGAAGTATCTGAGGCATTATTTTAGTGTCATCATTGTCGTATTGATACAGTATTTTCAGATATGGTACTAGATTCTCAGAAATCTACATATACTAGTAGACCCACACGTGAAAATTCACGTGTTTTTTGTGGACGCGGGTTTTGCGAGGGAGTTTTCACATTGAAGGAAGTGCCTTTGGTATCCACAATACAATGCTTACAATACATGTATACCCTACCGAAATGCCTCCTATCTAAATCCTTAAGAGCGTCACAGAGACACGGACCAACCAAGCAAGCAACAAACTGGATTATTATACTGTGGAATAATAGTGTATCTCTAGCTGTGTGTGTCCGTCCATAACACAAGTACCCCCGTGTGCAGGTATCTGATGTCGGGTGTGTGGGGAGAAGTTCACGACTCGAAAGCACCTCGACGAGCACCAATCCACGAGCCACGTAGCCGACCTGTCCCACGCGTGTCCCACGTGCGGGTACCGTACGAGTCTCCGGTACCTGCTGTGCCGACACGTGCTCACCCACGCGAAGGTAAAGTGTGTGTATGCGTGTACACACTGCGCCTTCATCTCGTGCACCAAGTCTTCCATCGGGCTTCACGCACAGGCACACCGTGGTGGTGCTGACTTTGTGTCGTTGTTGCCGCGTAGTGACTGGCTGGCGCTCGAGGAGAGGGAGGATGTGGGGGAGAGGGAGGAAGTAGGGAAGAGGAAAAGGGGAGTTTGATGTTGGGGAAATTGCTTTTAAAGTAATTTAATTGCAGGTGAAGGCTGTGGCTGAACTACAGTTCTCCTAGGTGTTCAGTTTGACCACAAACTGTGGTTCCTGCATACGCTGGATATATCTACATAAGATTTATGTTATACATATAGGCTTTACGCTAACCTCAGATTATTTGTTAACACATGTACTTCTCAGTATGTCTAGATATTTAAAAAATACTTAGGTGATGGATTTCCACCATTTTTTGCTTTCACAAATGACACTCTGTGATTGTAAGTATGCTAACTATATTGTACATTACTTTCAGCCCTAAAGGGATGCTATTGGACTGCGTTGTTTATGCAGTGAGGGCATCACTGGGAGATACAGCTTGTCGTAAACAGATCTTCATGCTTGGCAGGTAGTCACACTCTGATTCAGGAAACTGACTGTTCAAAGTCAGAATCTCGTGTTCTGTTACTCAGCTTAATGAACACAACTCGACGGCATTTTACAACACAAGTTCTCTCACCTCTGTTTACTTTGTTCTACTACGGCTGTACTTCATTCAATCCTACACGATTGTTCCTAACCAGAACTAAACACCGGAGCCACGACGCATATCTTCTGCGAAAGCGGTTAGTATTCCTAAATTGACGTGTAACTCATTCTATTTAGCTCTACTGTGAGCCAATGAAAGTACAGTGGTACCTCGACATACGAATGACCTAACTTATGAATTATTTAACATATGAATGTTTTTTGGTTCAGATTTCCATGAATGGAAATCTGAACCAAATGATCATTCGTACGTTAAATAATTCGTAAGGGTAGGACTTTCGTATGTCGAGGTGCCACTGTATTGCGATTTCTTATCAAGTGTGAGAGCTCTCTATATTTTTTATGCTATTGTGTGTCTCCTGTAAAGGTTTATAAATGTGGTTTAATGGTTAGCTAGTAGCCTCCCTTGGAGCCTAATACCGTTTGTGAGACACAGCTCCTGAAGGGTTTTGAAGCTTTATATCTGTACATTCTGGTCGTATGTGTGTCTCATTTCTGAGCACTAGGTTGTTTAATTCTCGCAATTTAACGTTGCTTGGATTAATGGACACGCATTAACTCATTCAGAGCCAAGTTACATAATTCCAATAGAATATCGTAAGAACCATAGTAGGATGTACATAATTCTAATAGAATATCGCAATAAGCATAGTAGGATGCTGTATAACTTGTTCAGAACACGTTCAGTACTAACCTCGTTGCAGTTAATGTTGCTTGGTACGCCGAGTGATATTCTTGTCTAATAAAAATCTTTTGTTCAGATTTCGCTGACGGAAAGGAGAGCAAGACAACAGCACACATGGATGAACATGACACCTCCAGCGTCAGGTGCTGGAGAGGACATGGTCTCAATGGCGGGGCCAACAGCATGCAAAACAGGTGTCTTTATATCAAACTAATGATGCTTATGCTTCTAAGCAGGGGTACAACAAATGAATAATGCCACTTAAATAACCATATCAGTATTAAAATTATATAACTTTTTTGGTGTGAAAAGTAGGACCAAGATTTTCTTCCTTCTCATAAAATTCTCTATTCTTAGAAAAGAGAATATGAATATGTAAATTCATAGTGCAGAAGTTATTTCTTATTCCTTTTCATCAAGAACATCAGTTTTCATATCTTATCCTACAAATCTTTATTATAGGATTTTGTTTTATTTATCTTGCTTAATAGTAGACTTCTAAAAGTGTTGACTTTGGAGTCCAGGTCTGATTGGACCAATGGGGTGGATGTTTGTCTAATTTCTGCTCAGCCTTGCGTTCAACATCTAGCGTGTGAGCATTCCCTGCTGGTACTGTGCCATAGACAGCACAATCATACTGGGGGCATTGACTGCTAATTATATAATTACTAGATCTAGTTTATATGCCAAGGATTTTATCAGTACTTTTAGTTGCTACAGCACAGATATTTTGCTGAAAGTATGGCCCGACGAAAGATTTGCCTTTGTTGAAAGTAAGCCCTTATACAGGGTGTTCAATAATTATTGTTAAAAATTTTTTGCCCACATTTATCAATTAAATTTAATTATACAACTTAAACTGAAATAAGCATGTTACTAAGCCATTAATATTTTCGAATATCTATAATTCATTCAGTATATTTTCCATCCGCGTCGATAACCTGCTGTAAACGTTTGGAGAATGCATGACATGAGTCACGAATGATTGTTTGGGGGATTTTTGCCCATTCCTCCTCAGCTTCTCCCTGGTGGATTTTACCAATTTTGATGTTCGAGGGCGACCCTGCCCTAGCCTATTAGTTACCTTCCCAATCTCTTTGAATCGCTTAAGTGTTCTTCAAACCAGCATTCTGTTCACATTTAGTGATTTGGCAATGTCCCTTGGTGACTTTCCTGACTTATGCAACTCTACAATTGCTATTCTACTACTTCGATCTTTAGCCATTATCGGGTAAAAAGTATTTGGTAAAAGTTTAGATGATATTTAAACATAAATAGAATAGTTGAAACGATAAATATTGAACACCCTGTAATAGATCTACTTTTCCTGCACCTTGAGGCCACCTCCATGAAGCAAGTCTACAAAGATGCTTTCTTTAAATTTAAAATATGAATTATATATTATAATCGGTGTCATCAAAGAGTCTATAGATATAATACATGTTTACAGAAAAGAAGGATGCAAAAATTGTCTAGTCAGCAAAATAGAGAAATAAAAAGAGCCAAGAACGGCTTCAGTACAGATATATTAAAGGAATAAAATGCATTTCTTATTTCACCAGTCTTGGTCTTGCTAAATAGTAGCACAAACATTTTGTTGATAGATTACTAGTCAAATGAAAATAATATTTAGGTAGATGATTAATATGGTTTTTCAGGGTATTTCTTGAATTACCAAGTTTCCTGTGATGTTATATTGTGTTTTCTGTAAATAAAATCAGTATTATCTGTGAAATTATTTATTTTCTAATTCCAGCCCCAGTGATGCTTGCAAGCTCCAACTGAAGACATTGTTTAAGTGCATGCACTGTTTGTTTGTGACAGCCCACAAGTCCAGCCTGCATTGCCACCAGTTCCTGCATGTGGATGATGAGCTCGTGTGGTGAACTACATCACCACGTCACCCAAGACTCTCTCAAAGCACAGACTGTCACATCTACTGCAAAAGAGGTCAGAGGAGTGCTGCTGAATGCAGGCACATTCATTTCCTTGCATATCTATTTTAATTTCTTTCCGTGTGTGTGTGTGTGTGTGTGTATGCCAATTCATTATTTATTTTCAATCAAACCAGATTTTTATTTCAAGGGGACTGTCTAGCAAAAAATCGTAAAATTTTCGAATTTTTTTTATTGCTCTATTCGATAGAAAAATGTGGTGCGGATTGCCGGTTGCCGTCGTGAAGGAGGAGTGCGTGAATCATGTCTGTAAGAGACTTGGCACGCGACTCCGTAACTTGAAGAAGGACCTGCGAGTTGCTACGGTAACCTCGAGTGGCAGGACTGTGCAGCGGAGTCGTCTGGCTGGCAAGGCAGGGCTGACTGATGCGGTGATCGACAAGCTGGCTACGCATTTTGGTCAGAATGTTCGTTCGCATGACTCAGAGGTTTGAGTCTTTGCGAAAGTCCTTTCGACTTATTATCATGCGAGGAGTTCTGACGCGAAGCCGTACCATTCGTTCTGTCCTGCTGGCCTGACTTCATGGTGCTGGGAGAGGCGCGCAGAGGCACAGGGCGTCGACCCTGAGCCTCACGCTCGGTACCTGGCGCACCTGCCCCAGGACCACCTTCTCAAGCGCATCGTTCATGTGTATGTGGACCACACAAGATCGGAGTTTCTTTAGCGGTGCTTAAAGAAACGGACTCAGAACTCCAACGAGAGCTTGCATTCCAAGTTATGGCTCCGGTGCTCCAAGGTAAAGAACACTGACCTGTCAAGGGTGACTTTCGCCGCCGTGGACACTGTTCTTGTCCATAACTTTTGTTATGAGGACGGCTCTCTGTTGGTGCAACTGGGTCTGGGTCTTCAGGAACCAAAGAGGAACCCGGACTCGGAGGGCACCCCTACACGACGCACTCCCAAGCGGTGTGGGGTGCAGCTCGTCGAGGACGCCGCAGCGTGTGCTCCTGGTGCCCTTTAGACATCCGCGTCCCTGATACCATCTGTGGTACCGCTTCCTTCAAGGAGGCACGAAAAACTCAAAGATGTTCAGTCACCCTTATCACCCTCCCGCGCCGATTTTTCCAAGCCATATAGCTTGCGAATAATAAGGCCTATTAAAAGACCTGGTCCTGGGTTCTAAAATGCGCCTCCTGTAAAGTGCAGGTGTGACCATGTTCAAAATCTACCTCCTCCGAGAGTTTTTATCGTAGATCAATTATTCAGAAATCATTGGATGCGTAAAAAGTTGCTGCATTTACTGACCAAAGCTTGTTTTGAAATTCACAATAATTTCTGAGTTGCATTGAAAAATCTAAAGGAAAATTTGACTTTAAAAAAAATTAAATTTCATAAAAAATAAACTATTACGAATTTCAAAACAAGCTTTTGGCAGTAAATGCAGCAACTGTGCGCATCCAAAGATACCTGAATCATTGCTTTACAACAAAAACTCTCGGAGAAGATAGATTTTGAAAAATAACAAATTTTTCCATTTCTCCTCCCCATTATCGCCGTAATTATGGTGAAAATCGGAAGAAGTGTAGGACACGCCTCTTATTTTATCCAAAAAACATACGTATGCGGAATTTCATAGATCTAGATCGCATAGAAAAAGTGTTAGGTCATTTTGTTGATTCATGCTGATTTCTGGCTAGAGGGTCCCCTTAAGAATAGAATAGTGCAATAGGACTGAGCCGTTCGGCCCATTCTTGGTTCAATACCGGAGTTGCATGCCGTCTAAAGTAAATCCATCAGTCTTGCACGTACACATTAACCACGTAAGTCAATTTAGTCATGTACACACGTATTACTCACGCACAGGCGTTTGTGTCACGAGCATTTATCTCAATCATACATTAGCCTTAAGGAGTGAGGGACATAGTAAGTAGGATGTAATACTGGGGGTGGGTTTGTAATCCAAAATTTATCGAAACGATTTTTGAATGTGTTCACAGTGCCAGGAGAAACTATATTTTCTGGCAGCTGCTTCCAAGTTGCGGCAATTTTAACTGGAAAAACGTTCATAGCTTGAGATGTCTTGAAGTTTCTCAGTAATAGTTTTTGACCGTTATTTTCGGTTCGTACGTTACCGTTTCTTTCGAAAAGCCCTTCCAGGGTAACATTGTTAAGGCCGTTGAGATACTTAAAGGTCTCAATAAGTTGTCCTCGCAGTCTTCTTTGTTCTAGGGGTATAAGTTCAAGGCGTTGAAGACGTCTTTCGTAGCTGAGATTGCGGAGTTCTGGAATCATATTCGTTGCTTTCCGTTGTATTTTTTCCATTTTATTAATATCTTTTCGTAAGTTAAGAGACCAGAGTTGCACTGCATATTCTAAATGAGGCCGGACTAGCGCTTTATATAGGGCGGTAATATGCTTTTTTCCACTTGTTTGTCATGTTTGAGATTTTCAGTGATAATGACACCTGAATCTCTTTGTTGCTGAACTGTTTTAATAGGTATGTCATACATTGTGTGTTGGAAATGCCGCTTGTTTGCATCAACGTGCATTACTGAACATTTTTCAATGTTGAAGCTCATTTGCCAGATTTCAATCCATTGTAAAAGACGGTTGAGGTCTGATTGGATAGTTGCTCTGTCCTTTTCGGTGAATGCTCTGTGACAGAGTTTCGTGTCATCGGCGAATTTGTTGATTTTACTGATGATTCCGACATCAAAATCGATGATGCAGAGATGATGAAGAGGAGCGGGCCTAAAACGCTCCCTTGAGGGACTCCTGATGTTACAAGCGCTGGATCACTTGCTTGATGGTGAATCACCACGCGTTGAGTGCGACCAGTGAGCCAGTTTCGTATCCATCGGGAGTAGTTGCCTCGTATTCCATGCGCTTCCACTTTGGCCATGAGTCTTTCGTGGGGAACTTTGTCGAAGGCCTTTTGAAAGTCTAGATATACAAGGTCTACGGCTTTTTTACGGTCGTATATGCGATTAACTTCTCCTAAGAAGTCAAGGAGATTTGTGTGGCAGCTACGTTTTTCTCTGAAACCGTGCTGGGTGTAATTAATAAGATTTTGGTCATTAAGGTGCTTTGTTATATGGACTTTGAATAGTCTTTCTATTGTTTTGCTGTTGACAAATGTTAGACTGATTGGACGATAGTTATTAGGAATTTGTTTGTTCCCCTTTTTGAAAATAGGAGTGACATTTGCGCGCTTCCAATCATTTGGAACTATCCCAGTTTCAAGAGATCGATTGAAGATGTTTGTTATAGGTTTGCTGTTTTGTCGCCGTAATTATGGCGTCTTCAGCTGTTTCTTTGAGTATCCGGGGACCAAGGGCATCGGGTCCGGTTGACTTATATGGGTTTAAAATGCTGAGCTGTTCCTCTACCTTTTCTACTGTTAATAAGCCATCTGACAGGATTTCCTGAGTGTTTAAAGCATGAGGTTGCGAGATTTCAGTTGTCTTCGTGAGTGAACACAGAAGTTAAGTATGTATTAAGACTTTTGGCTTTGCTTCTGTTGCTCGTTTGCGTTGAGCCCTCAGAATCAATCAGTGGTCCAATAGTGTCTTTTGAGTCGTCTGTCGTTTACATATTTGTAGAAGCTTTTCGGGTTAGTTTTAGCTTGTGCTGCAACTGTAATTTCTTTATTTCGTTTTGTAGATTTTATCGTTCGCTTAACAGCCCTGCAGGCATGGATACGTTTTTGACGATGGGGTTCTGTTTGGTATCGTTTGAGTCTTCTGTACGAATGTTGTCTTGCATTGATCAGGTGTTTAATTTCTTGTGAGAACCAAGGAGGCTTATTGGTTGGTCTGATTCGCTTTCTTGGGATATGGTGGTCTGTAGCGGTTACAATCTTATCTTTAAGTATCATGTAGCACTCCTCGGCATTTTTGTTGCTCATGAGTACTTCGTTGTTATAGCTGCCAAGCTCTTCTTTCATTAGTTCGAAGTTTGCCCGTTTGTAGTCGAGGACTTGTTTATGTTGAGTCCTTGTGTTAAGGTCTTGTACATCGAGAGAGAAGTCTATCATCTGGTGGTCACCGATCTTACCCGTAACTTCTAGGCCTTTAATACTGAGGTCAGTAGTCGTCATGACGAGGTCAAGAATGTTGCTTCCTCTAGTTGGTTCGTTGACATGCTACTGCAGGGAATTTGTATTCATCATATCAATAAATTTTGAGCCGGGTGCTTGACTTTGGCGAGTAGTCCCGTTTATGTGGGGCAAGTTGAAGTCTCCCATAATTAGTGTTTCGTGAGGAGTACTAAGAATATTATCAAGGCAATCGTAGAATTCGTCATCTTCAATTGCTGTGCAGGTTTGGTTCCTATACACGAGCACAATTTTGTTAGTTAGTCCTGGATGCGGTTGGATGTTGAGATGTAGTATTTCCGATTTTTCTGTTGCTCGCTTAGTTTCGATTTGTCGTTGCAGCTTTTCTTTGACGTAGATAAGGGAACCACCACCTCTGTTGCTGTGTGATGGTTTATCGATATTATGCAAAACGTATCCTTTTATTGAGACTTCCGCTGGGAGATGTCTTGCTCCATTGAGATCCATTGACAACGATGATGCAATGGCTTGAAGTTCCGACATTTTTGGTAAGAGGCTTTGTACGTTGCCAACCAGTATCTTCAGTTGTCCTAGTCTTTAATCGTGCTGTGATAATGTTTTATTGTGGTTATCCCAATGGACGTTGTCAGGCTGCCGATGGTTTTGGGGCTTTGCAAGTGTTTCTTGCAGAGCCAGAGATGTCTGCTGCAGAGGTGAGGTTAAGTGATACCGATTTGTCGGGAGAGCTGTTCGTTTTTTGGCTTGTTCGTGTCGGATGCGCTGTTCTTTCCTTTTCCAAGTACGGATAAGAACGTGATATAGTCAAACTCTTTTCTTCCTTCCTGTGTCTTCGAGGATCATTTAGTTCTGTGTTGGTCGAATTACGGTTGTCCGAATTTTAGTTGTCCGAATTTTAGTTGTCCGAATTTTTTTTTCTTTGCCTTAGTTAATTTTTTGTTAATTAGTCGTCAATTTTAACTAGTTGTTTGCATCTGTCGTTTTGTTCCTATTTAAAACTTGTTATGCTGCTGAACTATGATCTGCAATCATTTATTCCAGATTTCTGAATTTCCTGTACAAATGCACAGGGTATTCCCTTACGAAATTTTTACCTTTTTTAGTTAACGTTTGGAATTTAACGAAAATTAGCTTATAACTGAATTAACGATCGAAAACATGAAAAAATGACTGCAATCCTGCAAATTTCATCTGGTTTATGATCCATAAGTCATAGGAGCCTGTGTAGGAGTTGGGCATCTCATTTTTTGTTAATTAGTCGTCAATTTCTACTCGATGTTCAATGGAGTATCAAAATTATCTCCTGGCATGATGCCGACAGCCTGGTGATGTACAATCCTGGCAGCCTGGTGATGTACAATCCTGGCAGCCTGGTGATGTACAATCCTGGC